>JAVJIF010007131.1:0-238321 GCA_038442645.1 Agave tequilana | reverse complement strand
GATAGGATAGATATGATAGCTCAAGTGTGAGAAATCAAGGTGTTTGGAAATCAAAACACAAAGACAAATACTTGAGAAAACAAGTAGAATAAGATAGAAATGAAGATTAAAACCAATATCACAAATACTCTATTTTTCTTTAAATTTTTCAACCCTTGAAATAAATAAAGATAAATCTTTTTGGCACAAAAACTCTTTAAAAGCTTGCTGTAAAACACTTGTAAAGATGGAAATTTTCTCTTCTAAAAACTTGTTGAAAACAACTCAAGAGGAGGCATATATATAGCTCTCTAAAATCTACCCGTTGGCAGTCTAGAAAGGGCAGAAATGCCCCTCGGTCGACCGCCCGGTCGACCGACGCAATGGTCATATTTATGACAGTTGTGCCCCCGGTCGACCGGCCATAGCAGCGGTCGATCGCCCGGTCAACCGGCCCTAACCCGAGAGGGTGCTTTCAGTCGGTCGACCGCGCAGTCGAGCAGCCGAGTTGGCTGGCCATGTGCACGTCCCCGAGCACATCGGTCGACCGCTCCGGTCGACCGACTATTGGTCCGATCGACTGGCTCGGTCGCCAGCTGATCTGGCTGGGGATTAAGGGTATTGAAAACTTGTCTTTTTAATTTCAATTAAATCCCATAAAATCACATAAATTTCACAAAATAAGTTCTTTTAAGATCTTTGAATACCAAACATGTGTGACCAAAAATCAGCATATATTACAAACTATTTGAACCATTCTTGTGATATTGAAGTTAATCTTAAACACAAAATCTATATTTTCCAAAACTTGAATTTTTGAAATGGAAAACCGTTTTTCCAAAACTTGTATAAATATAAAAACATGATATTGTAACAACTTTGAAGCATATTGTATATGGATAGAATCCAATATACATATGCGATGTATATCTATGTTTTTGATATGAAACCAAAACTGGTTAAACCGAAAACCAAAACCAATAGACTTTAACCTTGTCTGTGTATGTGAATTTGAGCATATCAATACTATCTAATCTTTATACAGATCTAAACACAAACTAAAACTAACCAAACTGAGTTCTTCTTGTAGAACTCCTTCTCCAAGTCGACTCGATCCAAACACGATCCAAAGAGCTTGACTCCAACAAAGTGCTAGAGGCGATCTTGACGCGCGAGCTCTTGAATCTACATGTAAAAGCTCCACAACTCCTTTATTGAAACTAAACCACCTACTATTATCTTGGTCAATCACTGAAACTATTTAAATACAGGATCATTAGTAAACTATAACTACATGAGTTAATCATCATCAAAAATGGAGTGATTGGCCTCTGGGCCATAATCTCCCCCTTTTTGATGATGACAAAACTCATGGAGTTATATATGCATGGATTAAAGTTAAGCTTCATAGAAGCTCCCTTAACTCATCATAGCAATAAACAATAAAAATATTTAATGAATGCATAAACCAAACAAACACATATATGCATAAATGAGAAAATAAACATAAATAAACTCTCCAATATTTCTCGCTTTTTGCATAAATACTTCTCCCCTTTTTTTGCATAAAACAAAACATATATGGATTAAACAAGAAAATAAACATGCATATATAAACTCACAAAATTCTTCTTCCCCTTTTTTGTCGATTCATCAATAAAGGGGCGAAAACAAATCAAACAATAAAGATATATATGCAGTATATATTCATGAAGAGAAGAGACGTAAAGTTAACTCCCCCTGCATACATGCATTACATGAAAAAGAGATGACTAAACCCTAATCACATAACGCATAATATGCAATGTATAAAAGGAGATGTGAAGCTCCTACTACACAAGTGTACTACATACCAAAGAGTGGTCAATCACTTCAATATGAAAAGTACACTCAACATGAATCTATATATAGAAAGATGTTAAGCTTCCCTTGCATATTGAAAATACACCTACAGGGGGTGAATAGGTGTATGGCTAATCTAATGATCAATAATGTGGAATTAAAAACTTAATGCAACACACTTAGTGTAACCAACGAGTGTAGTCGAATTCCCGGTGAAGGGCTCTGGACTAACTCCTCTGAATTCCTCTAAATAAGAGTTGAGGTGCTATGTAAAGCTCTCTTGGTTAAACACAAGTATGGGCACACACAAACAACACAAGTCATGTATATGATATGACAATATGAATCAATGCTCAAATGTAAGAGAGTGAGTTAGAGAAAGTGGATTAAACGCAAACCCCAAATATGTTTTCGAGGTTCGAGTACACAGCTCTACGTCCCCGTCTTCACACAGAAGGATTTTCACTAACTCGTCCACACAGGACTTCCCACACAGGGAACCTCCACTAAGGATTTGGGGCAAATACAATCGGGAGTACACTACTCCTCTCTCCAACAAAAATAACCTCTACACTTAGAGACAAGGCACAAAACAAATCACCTCTACACTTAGAGGGATAGGCACTTAGCCACACAAACAACAATCACCTCACACTTGAGGGATTCCAACACAATCTCCACCTCTCACTAGAGGGAGCCAAACACTACTTCCACTATCACCTCACACTTGAGGGATAACAACTCAATCACCTCTCACTGGAGGGATATCACAAATTAATGGAAGGTTTACAACTTGGTGGTCTATCTCAACCACAAACCAAATCTTTTCCCACAAAACAATGATCCTATAGATAGGATAGTTAGATAAGCTCAAGTGTGAGAAAATCAAGGTGTTTGGAAATCAAATAACAAAGAAAAATACTTGGGAAACAACTTGAATTTGATAAAATGAAGAACAAGACAATATCCCAAATCTCTATTTTTCTTTGATTTATTTCAACCCTTGAAAAACAAATAAAGTTGAATCCTTTGGCTTAAAAACTCTTTGAAAACTTGTATAAACACTTGTAAATGAGAGAATTTTGCTCTTGAAATTCTTGTTGAAAAACCAACTCAAATGGGTATTTATAACCCATTTGGAAATCTGCCCGTTGGCAGCTGAAAGGGCTAGTTTGCCCTTCCGATTGACCGGCCGGTCGACCGACCAATGTCAAAAATATGATTGTTGAGCCCAGCGGTCGACCGCCCGGTCGACCGTGCCTAGAACCAGAGAGCAACAGCTCTCTGGCCGGTCGACCGCCTGGTCGACCGAGCTGGATACAGAGAGCAGAGTTCTCTATCTGATCGACCGCCCGGTCGACCGGAGGCATTTCCAGAGAAAGAGCTCTCTGGCGGTAGACCGACCCGATCGACCGGCCTCCCCAGCAAGGTTGCGTGCACGTTCTGTGGACGTGGTCGACCGGCCCGGTGACCGCTCACTGCTACGGTCGACCGGACCGGTCGACCAGCAGCCTGCCAGCCAGAAAGATTTGGAACTAAAAATCTTAGGTTTTTTCTTTTATAAATCCCATAAAAACACATAAATTCCACAAAAATCTGTTCATGTTATATCTTTGAAATACAAACATGTTTGACAAAAATCAAATCATGTTACAATATTTTGAACCATTTTTGTGACTTGGAAAATTTGTCTTAAACCAAAAATGTATTTTCCAAAACTTGGATTTTTTGAAATGGAAATCCGATTTTTCCAAAACACATGTAAATACAAAAACATGATATTTAAACAACTTTAAAGTATATAGTATATGGATAGAATCCAATATACATGAAAGTTATTATATCTATGTTTTTGACATTAAATCCAAAATAAGTTTTATCTAAATACAAAACTCCAAACACATGAATAGTGTATCAAAATAAGTTTTTCTAGGTATATAAAGCATAGATGTATATAGATCAAATCTAATATACATTAAACCATGTAAACTTGTTTGATTCTATCTATCCATGAAAACCAAGATCAGTTAAACTGAAAACCAAAACATGAAACTTGAAACGTGTGTGTTGTGAACTTGAGCATATCACACTATCTAATCTTTACAATGGATCTAAACTAAATCTTAAACTAACAAATCGAAGCCTTCTTGTAGAACGCCGTCTCGAAGTTGACTCGATCCAAACGCGATCCAACGAGCTTGACTCCAACGAACGCTAGATATGAACTTGACGCTCGAGCTCTTGAATCACCATGAGAAAGCTCCAAAACACCTTTGTTGAAGCTAAACACCTACTAATATCTTGATCAAATATCTGAAATTAAATATCACAAGATTATTAGTAAACTATAACTACATGAGTTAATCATCATCAAAACTAGAGTGGAAGGACTCTGGGCCAACAATAAGCAATACATATCAAAACATTATGAAATCTCTTTAAAACAATTTACAATACCAATTGAAAATATACCAATTTATGATAAAGGTATATATCGAAACATTATGATACCAATTTATGATAAACAAAATTTTAAGATACCAAAAGATGCCAAATGAAAATATCTTGTAAATTTTTTATACCAATAGAAAATGAAACAGTGTACGTTTTTTATATCATTGAAATATATATTGTAAATTTTGAAACCAATTGAAAGTAAAAACCAATTCAAAATACAAACCAAAATTTTAAAAATACAAATCATTTTATAATAAAGATACCAAATTGAGAATAATACCAATTAAGATTATTGATACCAATATTAAAAATGTTAGCATGTACCAAATCAAAGTATTTTTCATCATAAAGAATGAGAGTAAGATACCAATTAAAAATAAAATCGATTAAAGATAAAATACGAATTTTCTCCCCTTTATGAAATACTAATAAAAACGATGCATAAGCTTGTATAAGATACCAATTGAAAAAATAATTGACATTAAGGAGTAACTCAAGCTTAGCATAAACATAATTTGTGCTTTTAAGATGTAAGATATTGTAAGCACAATCAAATTATATATATTGTAAGTACAACCTAGAGGGGGTGAATAGGTGTACGGCTAATCTGATAAACAAAATGCGAAAATTAAAACTTAATTGCAACACACTTAATGTAACCAACGAATGTAGCCGAATTCCCGGTAAAAGGCTCTGGACTAACTCCTCTTGATTTCTCTGAATAAGAGTTGAGGCGCTATATGAAGCTCTCGTGGTTAACACAAGTGAGGCACACAAATAATCACAACCAAACATATAAGTATGATATGACAATATGAATCAATGCAAGGCACAATATAAAGAGAGAGTTAGAGTTAATGGATCAAACGCAAACACAAGGATATGTTTCGAGGTTCGAGCACACAGCTCTACGTCCCCGCCTTCACACAGAAGGATTTTCACTAACTTGTCCACACAAGACTCCCACACAGGGAACCTCCAATGAGGATTTGGGGCAATACAATAACCGGGAGTACACAACTCCTCTCTCAAATACAACACAACCTCTACACTTAGAGGCTAGGCACAAAGCCAACACAAATCCACCTCACAAATGAGGGATAAGCACAAAGCCAAACAACCAATCAACCTCTCACTAGAGGGATATGGCACAAAGCCACCACTCTAATAATCAAGCTCTACACAAGAGGGATAACACAAATTAGGAGGGTTTACAACTTGGTGATCAAAAGACCACAAACAACTTCTTTTCCCACAAAAATAAAGATCCTAATAGATAGGATAGCAAGATAGCTCAAGTGTGGAAAACAAAGAGTTTGGAAATCAAAAACTCAAAGAAAAACTCTAGGAAAAAACTCTAGATAGAATTGAGAATGAAGATCAAACCAATTCCCAAAGACTTTTCTTTTCTTTGAATTTTCCAACCCTTTTAAAACAAATGATGATAGATCTTTTGAACCCAAAAACTCCTTTGAAAACTTGTTGTTTAAACACTAGAGAAGTAGGAAATTTTTGCTCTAAAAACCTTATTCAAAAACAGCTCTCAAATGGGATATTTATAACCCCCACAAAATTCTGCCCGTTTGCTGGCAGAAAGGTCAAAAATGACCTTCCGGTCGACCGGCCAACGGTCAAATTTCTGACCGTTGAGCCTGTCAGTCGACCGCCCGGTCGACCGGGCCAACCCGAGAGTGGGGTTGACTTCAGTCGGTCGACCGCTCGGTTCGACCGGCCAAACAAGCTGGCCTTTGTGCACGTCTTGTGCACATCGGTCGATCGGTCCGGTCGACCGACCACTGTTCCGGTCGACCGTCCCGGTCAACCGCCACGGCCTGGCAGATCTGGTTATAGGATTTAAAAACTGGTCTTTTTGCCTTAAATAAAATCCCATAAAATCTCTAAAAATCTACAAAAATAGTTTCAGTATAATACTTTGATATATAAACATATTTGAGTAAAATCAAACCATGTTACAAACATTTTAAACTATTTTTGTTACTTAGAAATTTTGCCGAAAATCAAAATCTATATTTTTCAAAACTAGGATTTTTGAAATGGAAAATCGTTTTGTCCAAAACTCATCCAAATACAAATACATGATATTGAAACAACTTTGAAGCATGTTGTATATGGATATAATCCAATATACATGAAAGATATATATACCAATGTTTTTGACTTAAAATCCAAAAATAAGTTTTGTTAAAATACCAAACTCCAACTCATGAAATAGACTATCAAACTAAGTTTGTTTAAATAGTTGAAGTATAGATGTATATAGAATAAATCTAATATACATTAAACCATGTAAACTTATTTTTATTCTATCTATTCATGAAAAACAAGATCGGTTAAACCAAGAACCGAAAATCAAACATGAAAAGTTGTGTGTTGTGAACTTGAGCATATCACACTATCTAATCTTTACAATGGATTTAAACTAACTATTCTAAAACATGTACCGAAGTCTTCTTGTAGAGCTCCGTCTCCAAGTCAACTCGATCTAAACGTGATCCCCGAGCTTGACTCCAACGAGTGCTAGATATGAACTTTGACGCTCGGGCTCTTGAATCACCATGTGAAAGCTCCAAAACACCTTTGTTGAAGCTAATCACCTACTAATAACTTGGCTAAATATCTGAAACTAAATATCACAAGATTATTAATAAAGTATTACTACATGAGTTAATCATCATCAAAACTAGAGTGGAAGGCCTCTGGGCCAACAATCTCCCCCTTTTTGATGATGACAAAACTCATGGAGTTATATATGCATAGATTAAAGTTAAGCTTCAAAGAAGCTCCCCCTAACTTATGCATAACAATAACCTATAAGATATGCAATGAATATTAAACATGAATATGCATAAACATGCATAATGAAATAAACATGCTCTTGATACCAAACTTTTAAATAAATTACTTTTCCTTTTGTTTAAAATAAACATGTTCTTAAGTATCAATTGAAAATAAACTTAAAATATTACTCTTGATACCAATAAAAATTTTCAATTGAAAATTTTATCAATAAAAACAATAAGCTTTTGATACCAATCAATAAAAATTCTTGATACCAACTGAAAGATAATCAATAAAAAGCTCTTGATACTAATAATAAAAATTTTAACAAAAGTTCTTGATACCAATAAAACAAAACAACAAAGCATCAAAACATCAAATAACCTCTCTTGATACTAATATGAAACAAACTTTGATGTAAAGTTACAAAGAAACAATAAACATGCATATAAACTCAAATTTTCTCCCCCTTTTTGTCAATCATCAACAAAGGGGTTAAAGTAAACAATAAAACAATGTTCTCCCCCTTTTTGTCTTAAAACAAAAAAATATCAATAAGGGGTGAAATTAAATCAAAACATTATGATACCAATTGAAAAATATATCAATTTTGTGCATCATGATATCGATTGAAAATAAATAAAACATACCAATTGAAAGTACATAAAACAATATTTTTTAATATAAATAAACATGTCTATATTTACCAATTGAAAGTAAATAAAACATGTTGAAGAATTCAACCAAAATTTTGATATCAATTGAATGATGTAAACATATAAGTAATCTTGATACCAATTGTAAAAATTAGTACCAATTGAAAGTAATTTTTCATTAGGAGCATATGATACCAAAAAAATCAATATCATTTTTCAATCATCTTTCTACAAAAGTGTGGGAGTAGAATAACAAAACCAATTGAAAGGTGAAATATGAATTTTCTCCCCCTTTATGAACTACCAAACCAAATGATACATAAGCTTGTATAAGATACCAATTGAAGTATAATCAATTGAAATATAATAGTCATTGAAGAAATCAAGCTTAGCGTAACTAAAATTTGTGCTCAAAGATATAGAGATATAGTAAGCACAAATAAAGCATATATATATATATGTATGAAAAATTAAATACCAATCGAAATTAATACTATTTGAAGTTTAAACATACATATATATAAAAATATATATGAGTATATAAAAAGAATGTCAATAGTGATACCAATTGAAAAGATCCAATGATACTAATTGAAGACATAATAAGATCAAGTGTATAACTCATACTACCTGCCACACATTTCATGCACATGTTTAAAAGGATTTTCAATAATAAGCATACAAGGCATGGTCGCCCAACCAACCGCCCTTAAATGGGTAGGGGTTTTCAAAAATAAGTTTGAAAATATAGTATGTTTGAAAACTCTACCATATGAAAAATACCACAACTAGTTATATGAAAATTTATAAACTAGTACGAAATCCTTCAAGTAAGGAATAAAACAAAAATATATTTCATGAAAAACATGTAAATCACGTGATCACCAAACACTCAAAATCTACATAGCACATATTGTACTCATGAAAACAAAATCATGAGAAACATTAAATAAAGTGAGTGTATAAGAGTTATGTGAAACACATCATCATGAAAATAGGCAATCAAGCTCAATATGAAATTCCTTTATAAACAAAACATGAAAATCATCACAACTAGAAATCCTTCAAGGTATATGTATGTTTTGTACAAACTAAAGTATACATACATATCCAAACATGAATGAGTCCACAAAATTATATGCATGAAGGCAAGTAGCTCAAGGATGTATATGTATAACTAATAGTTTAGACAAAATAGACATATACATAGAGTTAAATATAAACATGAAAAACATGTCAAAAATATAGAATACAAGTCAAATGTATGAATCATCAAAACTAAGCTATACTAGTACATCTGATGGGTACAAATGAGCGTTCAAGCACAAACATATAATAATCTATTTGTGGCTCACTAGTTGTACAAGTATATACCTAAGTTTTAATGAAAACTAACATCTAAACATGTAGTCAAAAACATGAAGCATAGAAAACAAAACAAAACTCATATGATCATTATGTAAATGAACATGCATTAGAGCTATGATATACATAATAGATAAAACAAATGTGAGAACACAAAGGTATAAGTCCATATTAAACATGGGTGTCTCAAATACTAATCATGCATATCACAAGTCTAATAATCATGACATTTAACATACTAATCATGAAACATCAAAACATGCTAAAGATGAATAATATGAAAGCATGTAAACATAATGAGGAGTAAGAGATCGTTAACAAAACCATGAGGGCAACTCTCCATGTCTCCAAAACAAGGTGGTCCTCCTACCAAACTCCCCTTGAAAGTGATGCATCCAAATAGTCCTCTTTAAGCTCAGAACGCATCCACCTCAAGGCACCATCACTCTCACGTCATGCGAGAGCCCACACCTACATCAAATAACATAAGGTGGTCTTTGGTACCCACACTCTTTTGGGTCCATGAGGGTTAGCTCCTTTCCTTATCCAAACAAACTTAATTGCTAAATTTGAATCATGTATACGATCATAACAAAATTTAGCAAGGTGGCCCTTACGTCCACAATGTGTACAGTATACACATGAGCATACAGAGTGTTATGTGTGTGGTCATGAGGAGCATGTGTATGCCATAGTTTGTGTGCATGCATAGATGGAATTTGTTTCTTGCGAGACATGAATTCCAAACGTGAGTGTTTCATGGCACATTGGCTCAAAGTGGAGCCCAAACAATCAACACTCTTCTTTAAATTATTTATATCATTTTCAATTATAGAAGAGGTGCATGCAATAGGTAAGCTAGATGGTCAAGCTACACTAGCGTGGCAAACATGAGAATCTAAATTATTTTTTAAAGAAACATTTTCATTAGACATCAAATCTAATTCCTTTGAAATAGAAATAATTTTTATTTTTTAAAGATTCATTTTCTTTTACAACAAATCAAGTTTTAAAGACAAGTTTTCATTTTCTTCAAAATATCATTACAATCATTTTTATTTTTCAAAATCTTGTTTTCATTTAGAGTAAGATCAAGTTGGGATTTAAGTGAGTCACGTTCACTTGAAATCTCATCCCTTTCTTGCAAAGCAATCTCAAGTCTAGAAGATAAATTTTTATTTTCTTCTTTTACACCAAGACTATCCTTTTTTCAAAAGTTTGTATTTTGAAATTAAATTTTCACAATTTTTAGCAAGTTCATCATTTAAGACTTGTGCATCTATACACTCATTGTAATATGAACTAGTACTAACATCTAGTTGAGTATCCGATTGTACCTCAAGGGAGTCATTCCCTTGGACCATGAAGCAACGTTCGTCGGACTCGTCTCGACTAGATTTCCTCTTCTTATTGATAAGCATTGGTAGCTCAGGGATATCAAAATGTTCCATACTGCTAAAGCAGACTCATAGTGAGAAAACACATGTAAATATTTTTTATCAAGGATGCTCTAAGTGCCTTTAGGGCTAGTGCATTGGCCTCTATATGCTTGCTATCACTAAGGTAGGATTTCTGGTAATGGCAAGGTAAACTTTATAATCTAAGGGTTTTAAATGACAACTCATCATAACCTTCCATATATCAAGTCTAGAGATATCAAACATGGGAGGGCTATCCATGAGTGCAAACTATATGTGTGCAAATACAAATACAAATGATAGATTAGCAAACCAAGATCACACTCCTAGGTGATTAAACCTAATATCAGGAGCGTAGGCTCTGATACCAATTGTAAGTACACCTAGGGGGGGTGAATAGGTGTACGGCTAATCTAATGAACAAAATGCGAAATTAAAAACTTAATTGCAACACACTTAATATAACCAATGAGTGTAGCCGAATTCCCGGTGAAGGGCTCTGGACTAACTCCTTTTGATCCCTCTAAATAAGAGTTGAGGTGCTATATGAAGCTCTCGTGGTTAACACAAGTGAGGCACACAAACAATCACAACCAAGCATATAAGTATGATATGATGATATGACAATATGAATCAATACAAGGCACAATATAAAAGAGAGAGTTAGAGTTAATGGATCAAACGTAAACACAAGGATATGTTTCGAGGTTCGAGCACACAGCTCTACGTCCCCGCCTTCACACAGAAGGATTTTCACTAACTTGTCCACACAGGACTCCCACACAGGGAACCTCCAATGAGGATTTGGGACAATATAATAACCGGGAGTACACAACTCCTCTCTCAAATACAACACAACCTCTACACTTAGAGGCTAGGCACAAAGCCAACACAAATCCACCTCACAAATGAGGGATAGGCACAAAGCCAAACAACCAATCAACCTCTCACTAGAGGGATAGGGCACAAAGCCACCACTCTAATAATCAACCTCTACACAAGAGGGATAACACAAATTAGGAGGGTTTACAACTTGTTGATCAAAAGATCACAAACAACTTCTTTTTCCATAAAAATAAAGATCCTAACAGATAGGATAGCAAGATAGCTCAAGTGCGAAAAATAAAGAGTTTGGAAATCAAAAACTCAAAGAAAAACTCTAGGAAAAAACTCTAGATAGAATTGAAAATGAAGATCAAACCAATTCCCAAAGACTTTTCTTTTCTTTGAATTTTCTAGCCCTTTTAAAAACAAATGATGATAGATCTTTTGAACCCAAAAACTCTTTTGAAAACTTGCTGTTTAAACACTAGAGAGGTAAGAAATTTTTGCTCTAAAAAACTTATTCAAAACAGCTCTCAAATGGGGTATTTATAACCCCCACAAAATTCTGCCCGTTGGCTGGCAAAAAGGTCAAAAATGACCTTCCAGTCGACCGGCCAACAGTCAAATTTCTGACCGCTGAGCCTGCGGATCGACCGGGCCAACCCGAGAGTGGGTTGACTTCAATCGGTCGACCGGCCAAACAAGCTGGCCTTTGTTCACGTCTTGTGCACATCGGTCGACCGCTCCCCGGTCGACCGACCACTGGTCCGGTCGACCGCCAGGGCCTGGCAGATCTGGTTATAGGATTTAAAAACTGGTCTTTTTGCCTTTAATAAAATCCCATAAAATCTCTAAAAATCTACAAAAATAGTTTTAGTATAATACTTTGATATATAAACATGTTTGAGTAAAATCAAACCATGTTACAAACATTTTGAACTATTTTTATAACTTAGAAATTTTGCCGAAAACCAAAATCTGTATTTTCCAAAACTAGGATTTTTGAAATGGAAATTCGTTTTGTCCAAAACTCATCCAAATACAAAAACATGATATTGAAACAAATTTGAAGCATGTTGTATATGGATATAATCCATATACATGAAAGATATATATACCAATATTTTTGACTTAAAATCCAAAATAAGTTTTGTTAAAATACCAAAACTCCAAACTCATGAAATAGACTATCAAACTAAGTTTGTTAAATAGTTGAAGCATAGATGTATATAGAACAAATCTAATATACATTAAACCATGTAAACTTGTTTTGATTCTATCTATTCATGAAAACCAAGATCGGTTAAACTAAGAACCGAAAACCAAAACATGAAACGTGTGTGTTGTGAACTTGAGCATATCACACTATCTAATCTTTACAATGGATCTAAACTAACTATTCTAAACAATGTACCAAAGCCTTCTTGCAGAGCGTCGTCTCCAAGTCAACTCGATCTAAACGTGATCCACCGAGCTTGACTCCAACGAGTGCTAGATATGAACTTTGACTCTCGGGTTCTTGAATCACTATGTGAAAGCTCCAAAATATCTTTGTTGAAGCTAATCACCTACTAATATCTTGGCTAAATATCCGAAACTAAATATCACAAGATTATTAGTAAACTATAACTACATGAGTTAATCATCATCAAAACTAGAGTGGAAGGCCTCTGGGCCAACATATATATATATATATTGTTGGCCCAAAGGCCATTATCCCAGTTATTTTGATGATAACAAAACATATTTAGTTATGTATTTAACATGTTTTATTTCAGAATATTTCAGGTTATTTAACAGGTTGTTTTTGACGGCTCCGCTAAAAGACTCACAAGTTTGGACGCCGCTAAAATGAAGATTCCCAAGCTACGCACAACTAGGATGCTTTGGGATCAAGATGATGAAGTGAAGATCAAGACCAAAACGACAAAGAAAAACAAAATTTGTAATTGTATTTTATTTTAGACATTTTGTCAAAACTAGATATTAGAAGTAGAGCTATGGGATCATCACACACACACATTTCAGTTAGGCTTCAAAAAGATTTTTCAATTCCATTTCTAACTTAGTTTTTAAAAGAGAACATATTTGAAAATACGCGTTTTAGAAAAACAATAGTTTTTGGAAAAACATTTTCATTGAAAAACAAGTTTGTGTTCAAAAGAATTTTATCAAACTACTTTTAACATGTTTGAAGTATGACACATGCTTATACTTCATGTTTTTACAAGTTCCAAAATCTTACCCAAAACCCAAAACCAAAACCAAGATTTTCTGGTTCTGGAAGTTCTGTTTTTTTTTCAGAACTTACAGTGACCGGTCGACCGGCCCGGTCGACCGATGTGCACAATACTGTGCACGTCTATATCAGTCGACCGACCCGGTCGACCGAAGTTCATTTACGTTTACGGGAGTTTTCGGTCGACCGACCCGGTCGACCGATGAGCCCCAACGATCATATTTTTGACCGTTGGCGGTCGACCGACCCGGTCGACCGAACTCTGTCAAAAGTTCTGACAGGTCCAACAGCTAGTTTTTCTGACTGTTTTTCTTTTTGAGATTTGTCTCCAACGAGTTTTTGAGGCTGTTTTTGACCCCTATAAATAGAGGGTCACCTCATATTGATTAGACAACCATTGCAAAATATTTCATAAGAGTTTTACAAAGATTTTCAAAGCTTTCCTTCATAAAAGATTTTCCAAAGCCTAAATTCCCAACACCCAACTTGTAGCCTATTCCTCTAGCTTCTCTCTAGATTTTGCACACCACAATCCCAAGCTTTACATCTACATATTTGGTTCTAGGATTGTGCAAGTGAGCTTTTGTAAAGTGATCAAGTGTGATCACTCATTTCTTCTTGGAGTGAAGTTGTAGAGGCATCGGCCTCAAGGGAGCTAGTGAGCTTCGGGTGGTGTTGCGGCATCACAAGTGTAAGGGACAAGTGTGTCCTTGTATTGGCGATCCGGTGGGATCAACGATAGTAGTGCAAATCCTTCAAGTGTGAAGGCGGGGACGTAGAGCGTGGCTCGAACCTCGGAAACACATCCTTGCGTTTGCGTTTGATCAATTTTCTCTAACTCTACTCCTTTCAATTCTTGCACCTTAATTGTTGTATTTATTGCAAGTCTTTATTTGTGCTATTTGTGTGTGAAAGTTTTAATTCCGCAAAATTGCCATAATTCATATAGCCATCACCTATTCACCCCCCCTCTAGGTGATTTCAATTGGTATCAGAGCCTAACCCTACAACTTAGGTCTAACCACCTTAGGGAGATCCATATTTGGCTATATACATTTGTGTTGCATTTACATTTGCTTGTGCATTCATGGCATCCATGGACTTTTCTAGCATTAAATCCCCACCCAAGTTTGATGGTTTAAACTTCCCCATTTGGAAGGTGAAAATGAATCTCTTCCTTAAATCCCTAGGAGTTAGGGTAGCTAGGGCTATAACCAAAGATTTTATTGAACCCACTAGTGATGAGAGCACATGGTCCGAGGATACTTCCAAAGACTATGAGGCTAATGCTAGGGCACAATATGCATTGACCCAAGCATTAAATGAAGATGACCTTGCACGCATAATAAATTGTAAATCCGCATTTGAGGTTTGGAACATACTCATTGTGACTCATGAGGGAACGTCTCAAGTCAAGAGAGCCAAAGTTGACTTGCTACGTTCTCAATATGAGAATTTCTATATGTTTGATAATGAGAGCATTGATGACATGCTCACCCGTTTTACAAAAATAACTAATGCTCTTTCTTCCTTAGGCGACAAGATTGATAATGATCAAAAGATAAGGAAGGTGATTAGAGCTCTTCCCAAAGCTTGGGAAGTCAAGGCGATCACTCTCAAGGAACTCAACGACAAAGAGGAGATGGACTTCTCCGGCTTCATCGGAAATCTCAAGACACATGAGATGGAGATGAAAGTTAGAGAAGAAAGGGAGGCACCAAAGAAGAAGACCATTGCCTTCAAAGCCGCTCCTACCATACACGAAGAGGATGACTCATCGGAGGATTGCGATGAGGATTTCGCCATGCTCATCTGGAAGGTGGGCAAGATGTTCTACAAGAAAGGACGGCAAAGTAACTTCCGAAGAGGGAAGCCTCAAGGAAGGTACGAGAAGAAAAGAGATGAACCCGGTCCTTACTTTCATTGCAAGAAGATCGGTCACCTAATTGCCGATTGCCCCGCTCTACAAGCAACCACATCCAAGAATGGGCAAAGAAAGAAGAAAGCGTTGGCCGCTACATGGGATGACACGGAGTCGGAATCCGAAGAGGAGCACGACGCCGCTAACATGTGCTTCATGGCACAAGGAGACGACACTTCTAAGGTAACATTTGATAACACCCTTAATGATGATGATCTCACTATGGATGAACTTGCACACTTCTTTGAGGAATTACAACATAGATATGAGATTTCGCAATCTCATAATAAAAAGTTAAAAAGGGAAAATGAGTCCTTGAAAGATAAACTTAATATTATTGAAAAGGAGAAAAATAATTTGTCTAATTCTTTTGAGAAAATAAAAAGTGATTTTGCAAATTATAAATTAGCTTGTAAAGGGAAAACCCCCATTGCATCATGTAGTAAAAATGATTTTGATGAGATGCAAAAACGGGTTGAAGTATTAGACTCAACTCTTAAACAATGTGCTTTTGATTTAAAGAAATTTGTTTCTAAGTTTCCTAAGGGAGTAACCCAAGGGAAACATACACACCATGCTCATGCACACCATACACATGCACGGAAACATGTACACCCACACAAGCATGCATACTTGTATGGTAATAATAATAATGGTAGAATTTATATTTGCACACATTGTGGCCGCAAAGGCCATTTAGAAAAGTTTTGCTATGCTAAGAACAATGTTAAAATAAATTTGTTTGGGTTCGCCCCGGATCTAACCCCAAAGGACCCACTAAGATTTGGGTACCAAAAGAGCCACCGATTTCAAATGAAACAGGTATAGGTGGATCTACATCCTCCAAGACTTAGGAGGAAACGGTGCCCGGGTGGTGGATGCAACAAAGCTTAAAGAACACATCAAGATTGCATCGCTATCGTGGAGGCACCTAATTTTGGAGATTGCCCGTAAATTGGTAACATCTCCATTTAAGAGTTTTTAATTTTGTATATACAATTGTTATAGGATTGCTAGTTTAGTTTTATGCTTCATTGATACATGATTAGTATAAACTTGCAACTCTAACATGATTGTATATGCCATGTTCAATTTTGATTTTTTTGACATGTATACATATGTATAGAATTGATAGTTTGCTTTTGTATTCTATTGATATATGCTTGTATAGAACTACCTTTCTATCATGATGTATATGTGCCTTGTGTTAACTTTTATATCTTTGTTTCATGCCTTGTTCATCACATGTCCACATGTATAGTTTAGTATTTGTGATTATATACTTATATGCATATACACATTATTTTCATAAATAAAAATTAAACATTTGTAAATTTTCTTATTTAAGCAAATACCTTAAAGATGGCAATTGCGCACCTCAACTAATTCAAGAGGAATCAAGAGGATGAAGTTCAGAACCCGTCACTGGGTATTCGGCTTCAACATCTTTAAAATCTTTGTTTAAATATGAAAATAAAATTAAAATTGGATTGCTTGTATTTTGATGTTTGTAAAGACTTAATGAAGATTTAAAAACTGTTGGTGTGTTCCTATATGCTTAATATATAATACCTGTTTTAGATTACAAAATTACTTAAAATTTTTTTTTGGGCTATTTGCTGTTAGCTGTTTTTCAGGCAAAGCCGGTCGACCGACCCCTAAATCTCCGGTCGACCGACTCTGCCTGAGAGAAAATTTTTTATTTTTTTCTGTGCTACCGGTCGACCGACCAGAATTCCGGTCGACCGATGCTGGCCTGCTGTGGTCTCGGGATATTTCGGTCGACTGACCCGGTCGACCGATATCATTTACAGAGCTCTCGGTTGGATTCGGTCGACCGGACCGGTCGACCGATCGTCGTGTTTTTGCCCAAATCTGCTATATAATTTCATTTTCTCTCTCTCTCTCTCTCTCATTTCACTCAGCGACCGAAAACCCCAAATTTCCCCATATTTGATTTCTCTCCAATCCTTCAACCAAATCCAAATCTTTTAAAACCCATCTCAAATCCTTCATTCCACCTTCAGATCTTCGATTTCAACAACTTCCATCCACCGGATTCGGAGAATTTCAGGATTTTTCAGTTAGGGTTTCAGAATTTTCATCAAGGTAAAAATCGAATTTTTATTGTGAATCTTCACTTCTAGCTTAGATATCTCTATTCCTTTGTCACTATTTTAGGTTGCTTAGCTTCTAGATCGTGCCATAATCTTGATTTCACCTAAAAATCAATTTTTATTCATCATGCCTAAGAGATCTCGAACTGAGAAGGGGAAGGGTATTGCCCAACCCTCATCTCAGGGTCCTAGACCCGTACGGCCCTTTAGAAATGATCTAGCTGAAGATAGATACTCCCACCTCTCCACTAGAAATATCAATTCAGGGAGATTTGTTACCATTCAGGATTTTGAACACCTAGATATCCCTCAAATCCTGCAAAATAATAATCTAGTTGAGTTCTTGACCATTAAGGAACAAGTATACACTTCCCTGTTCCTTACTTCTATGCCAACTATGAATTTGATGGTAACCGGATCACATCTAGAGTTCTAGGTAGGGAAATCGACCTCTCTATCGGTCGGTTTGCTAGGATTCTGCATCTCTCCACTGGCGGAGCAGATGTGTATTCTCATGATTTACATGACTTTGAATTTCCTGAGGGTGAGTCTTCACTCACCGCCTCTACTCTGATCCACGGGAATGACAATCCCGGGTTGGTTAGAAATGAGGTAGTGAGTAAGTACACACTTCAATCTCAAGTCCTTGCCAAGATTATCTTTTTCAACATTGTCCCCAAACATGGTGAGTATAGCCATGCTAGGGGTTGTGTCCCTTTGATCATCTATTGTCTTCTTAAAGGCATTAAGGTGAATTTTCCTAGAGTCATAGCTTATCATATGGGCTCTGATCAGATCCGTACTGCGGGTAGAAGTTTGCCCTACGGCATGCTTATTACCCATCTTCTTCGAGCTCTTGACTTTGATCTTTCTGCCGAAACTCCTTCAAGCCCCCTGACAAACATCAATGGAGTTGTCCTGAAGATGATGGAAGCGCAGCTGCGTAGACACGCCCCTGTGCAACCACATCTTCCTCCTGCTGGTCCTGGCTCATCATCTGCACCAGGATCTTCTTCTGCTTCAGCTCCTGTCTTTTCTCCAGAGGTTCTGGCACTTCTCTCTTCGGAGGTCCGCACTCAGATCGAGGCGCACCAGGCCTGGGTTCGTGCGGAGATGGATGCTCGTGACGTTCAGGAAGCTGCTTTTCGGGCAGAGGTCAGGAACGACATGTCATACTTTGCTGACTCCATGAGATTCGTGGATGTCCAGTTTCAGGCTCTCTTTGCACAGTTTTCCATGACCGTTCCTGATCGTACTGCGACTGCTTGTCGTCTTCCGTCTACCGGTCCTCCATTCCCTCCCAGAGCTCGTGCTTCAGTTCCACCACCGCGGACCAGAGTCGATGGCATTGACCCAGATGAGGTCATTTCTTCAGGCGAAGACGCTGGTGACGAAGAGCAGACGGCTGATGAGGAAGCTGGAGATGATGATGAGTGACCTCCCCTTTTGATGATGTCAAAAAGGGGGAGAGTTATTTTGAGAGAGTTATCTTGAGAGAGATATTTGTGATATTTTGTGTTGTAGTACTTTATGTGTTTGGATATTTGTGTGTTTTGGACATGTAGTATCTGTGTTATGGACACAGAGAGATATTTGTGATATTTGTGTTGTAGTACTTTATGTGTTTGGATATTTGTGTGTTTTGGACATGTAGTATCTGTGTTATGGACATGCAGTAATTATTTGTGGTTTGGACATGTATTTGGATTTCTACATGTATGCTTTGTGGACGTATTTCTTTATATGTATCCATGTTCTATCTTGATATATGACATGAGTATTTGTCCTATGTTATGAGTACTTGTTGACATGGAAATATGTGTTTATCATTTTTATATACTATGCCCACATACGATTTTTGTCATTTATGATATGCTTGTGTTGAGGGGGAGCTTCACTTGAAGTCTCTACCCAAAATATTTTGTGATAACTACATATGTTTTGCCATCATCAAAAAGGGGGAGATTGTTGGCCCAAAGGCCATTATCCCAGTTATTTTGATGATAACAAAACATATTTAGTTATGTATTTAACATGTTTTATTTCAGAATATTTCAGGTTATTTAACAGGTTGTTTTTGACGGCTCCGCTAAAAGACTCACAAGTTTGGACGCCGCTAAAATGAAGATTCCCAAGCTACGCACAACTAGGATGCTTTGGGATCAAGATGATGAAGTGAAGATCAAGACCAAAACGACAAAGAAAAACAAAATTTGTAATTGTATTTTTATTTTAGACATTTTGTCAAAACTAGATATTAGAAGTAGAGCTATGGGATCATCACACACACACATTTCAGTTAGGCTTCAAAAAGATTTTTCAATTCCATTTCTAACTTAGTTTTTAAAAGAGAACATATTTGAAAATACGCGTTTTAGAAAAACAATAGTTTTTGGAAAAACATTTTCATTGAAAAACAAGTTTGTGTTCAAAAGAATTTTATCAAACTACTTTTAACATGTTTGAAGTATGACACATGCTTATACTTCATGTTTTTACAAGTTCCAAAATCTTACCCAAAACCCAAAACCAAAACCAAGATTTTCTGGTTCTGGAAGTTCTGTTTTTTTTTCAGAACTTACAGTGACCGGTCGACCGGCCCGGTCGACCGATGTGCACAATACTGTGCACGTCTATATCAGTCGACCGACCCGGTCGACCGAAGTTCATTTACGTTTACGGGAGTTTTCGGTCGACCGACCCGGTCGACCGATGAGCCCCAACGGTCATATTTTTGACCGTTGGCGGTCGACCGACCCGGTCGACCGGACTCTGTCAAAAGTTCTGACAGGTCCAACAGCTAGTTTTTCTGACTGTTTTTCTTTTTGAGATTTGTCTCCAACGAGTTTTTGAGGCTGTTTTTGACCCCTATAAATAGAGGGTCACCTCATATTGATTAGACAACCATTGCAAAATATTTCATAAGAGTTTTACAAAGATTTTCAAAGCTTTCCTTCATAAAAGATTTTCCAAAGCCTAAATTCCCAACACCCAACTTGTAGCCTATTCCTCTAGCTTCTCTCTAGATTTTGCACACCACAATCCCAAGCTTTACATCTACATATTTGGTTCTAGGATTGTGCAAGTGAGCTTTTGTAAAGTGATCAAGTGTGATCACTCATTTCTTCTTGGAGTGAAGTTGTAGAGGCATCGGCCTCAAGGGAGCTAGTGAGCTTCGGGTGGTGTTGCGGCATCACAAGTGTAAGGGACAAGTGTGTCCTTGTATTGGCGATCCGGTGGGATCAACGATAGTAGTGCAAATCCTTCAAGTGTGAAGGCGGGGACGTAGAGCGTGGCTCGAACCTCGGAAACACATCCTTGCGTTTGCGTTTGATCAATTTTCTCTAACTCTACTCCTTTCAATTCTTGCACCTTAATTGTTGTATTTATTGCAAGTCTTTATTTGTGCTATTTGTGTGTGAAAGTTTTAATTCCGCAAAATTGCCATAATTCATATAGCCATCACCTATTCACCCCCCCCCCCCTCTAGGTGATTTCATATATATGTATGAAAATGTAAATATCAATCAAAATTGATACTATTTTGAAGTTTGAAGCATACATATATAGAAAATACAAATATGAGTGTACAAAAAAAATGTCAATTGTGATACCAATTGAAAATATAATGAGAATCAAGTGTATAACTCATACTATCTCCCTTTTTATGCACATGTTTAAAAGATTTTCAAATTGAGCATACAAGGCATGGTCGCCCATCCATCCGCCCTTAGAAGGAAGGAGTTTTCAAAAATGTGAATTTAAAAATAATTTTAACATAATTGAAAACTCTTCCAAAATGAAGAAATACACAACTAGTTTTATGATAATCTTGAAAATTAGTACGAAATCTTTCAAGTAAGAAATAAAACATGAATGAATCCATAAAAACATGAGAATCACACGATCATCGACACTCACATATCAATAAAACTCATATAGTCTCATGAAACAAAAAAATCATGAGTAAACAATAAATATAGAGTGTAAAAGACATGTAATTACTACATCATGAAAATAGGCAATGAAGCTCAATGAAATTCCTTTGAATCAAAAACATAAAAAAATTTAATTTTATCAAAATAATACCAACTTCAAGGCATATGTATGCTTTGTCTAAACTAGAAGTATATATACATAAGTGAGTTCATAATGAAAATTTGCATGAAAAGTAAGTGACTCTAGGATAGACATGTATATCTAAAGTTTTTGCAAAATTGATATATACATAAAGCTAAACATATTACAAAAATAAAGAATACAATTTGAAATGCAAAAATCATTAAAACTAGGCTATACTAGTACATCTAATAGATACAATGAGCAGTTAAGTACAAACATACAAAATCAAATGTGGCTCATTAGTTGTACAAGTATATACGCAAGTTTTAATAAAAATTACATCTAAACATGTAATCAAAACATGAAGCATAAAATGAGAACATAAACCAATATGATCATTATGTAAACGCACGTGTCTTAGAGTTATGATATACACAACAGTTAAACTATACTGAGAACACAAAAATGAATCCATATGAACATGGGTGTATCTCAATTACTATACATGCATGTTACAAGTCTAATCATCATGACATTTAATATAATAATCATGAAAAACTAAAACATGCTAAAAATCAATCAATGAAAGCATGTAAACTAATGGGAGTTAGAGATAGTTACCAAAATCATTAGGGCTAATTTCTAAATCTTCAACCATGGTGGTCCTCCCACCAAACTTCCTTAAAAGTGATGCATCCAAAGTAAGGTCCATCAAGCACAAAAGCATCCACCACAAGGCACCAATGCCCTTACGTCAAGCGAGAGCCCACACCTACATCAAATAAAATATGGGTAAATTTTTGTACCCATACCTTATTGGGTCCATGGGGGTTAGCACATTTCCTAACTCAAATAAACTTATTTGCAAAATTTGAATCATTTAATCTACAATAACAAAATTTTGCAAGGTAGCACTTACGTCCACAATGTGTACATGTATACACATGAGCATACATAGTGTCATGTGTATGAGCATGAGAAGCATGTGTATGCCGTGTATGGTGCGTATGCACGTGAGGAGCATGTTTCTTCCGAAACATGGATTCCAATCGTGTGTGGTTCATGACACATTGACTCAAAGTGGAGCCCAAACAATCAATACTTTACACAAATATCATTTTTAATATTTGAAAAAAGTGGAGCATGCAATTGAAACATTAGTGTTGGCCCAAAAGGTTACACTCTCCATTTGTTTAGAGTTTTGATGATAACAAAACAAATAAGAGCTATTTGGTACTAATTAGTTTGTTTAAGATAAGTTTCAGGTTAGTACCATATTTGGAGGCCATTGCCTAGCTATTGCAAGAACTTCTAGGTTCATGAAGCAAAGAAGGCGTTTTGCACATCAAGGAAGGAACATAGAAGAGAAGGCTCTAGCAAGGCATTACATGGCTCAAGATTGCTCAAGAGATTCATTAGATTTGTTTCTAGTTTTATAGTTTTGTTAAAGAATAGTGAATAGGTTTTGAAGCTCTATCACACACGTTTTTGCGCACATCTCATATTCAAATATATTTCCTATAATATGTACAAAAATAGTTTGTATACAATCTTCAGCCTACAAAACTCATTTTTATCCATTATATATATCTCTATTCAAAACTATTTTGTTAAAAATAGATTTCTCCTCAAAATTCTGTTTTTGTTTTGGCTTTTGACCTGAGCCGTCGACTGTCCGGTTGGCCGACCCTGTGTCAGGTCAATCGAGTCGGCCGACGCAGTCGACCGAGGTTCTGGCAGCAGTGCGTATCCGTGTGCACGTTTCTCGGTCAACCGAGCGGTCGACCGAAACATGCCTGACTGACAGACTTCTGCTTTCTGTATTTTTGGGTCGACCGGCCGATCGACCGTTAGCCTGCAACGGCTCTTATTTTTGAACTAGCGGTCGACCGACCGGTCGACTGAGATAGCCGTTTGAACAGTAACGGCTATTTCCTAAGCTGGTTTAATTTTTGTCCTTTTCTCACTCAAGTATGTTTAAATGACATGTTTTGATTTTAATCCTTTCTGATTAGCCTTAAGTATGTTTTATCTCTAAACCCTAGCCCTCTCCTATAAATAGGGGTGTTTGGGGAGAGGTTCATTTACCAATTAATTACAAGAAAAATTTGCAAAAGTTTCAAAAGTTTAAGGCATTCAAAAGAGTTTTGTTTCTTGGTTTTTGTGCTGAAATTCTCTCTCATTTTTTGAAGTGTTTTCAAGAACTCTCTGATTTCTTTTTTCTTTTCTCCTTACACACAAAAGCTTCATTCCTACTCATTGTTCTCTAAGGACCTTTGTAAGGGAAGAGAATTTTGCAAGAGAGAGTTTGTGGTCTTTTGAATACTAAGAGATTGCTTGTACTTGAGATTGTGGAGTTGGGTACTCCGGTGAATTTGTAACATCTTTGTGATAGTGGAAGTGGTTGGAATTCTTCTGGGGAAGGAGGGGAAGTAGAGCTGGGTGCTCGAACCTCGATAACAATTCTCGGTGTTTGCGTTTGGTTTACTTGCTCTTATTTCTTACTCTATTTTCATTGCTCTTATTACTTGCTCTCTACATGACCAAACCCTATGTTGTACCCAATAGTGATGAGAGCACTTGGACCGACTTCACCTTTAGAGAATATGAGGTTAACTCCAAGGCCCAAAACTCCCTATTAACCGCCTTGAATGAGGATGACCTTACACGGGTAATTCATTGCCAATCCACCTATGAGATTTGGCAACATTTATTGGTCACACACGAGGGGACTTCTCAAGTTAAGAGAGCTAAGATAGATCTCTTAAGGTCCCAATATGAATCCTTTAAAATGATTGATGAAGAATCTATTGATTGTATGATTACTAGATTTACTAAAATCACAAATGCTCTTTCTTCTTTAGGTGATGACATCTCCAATGACCAAAAGGTGCGAAAAGTGATTCGGGCACTTCCTACATCATGGGAGATCAAGGCCACCACCTTGAAAGAATTGAACAAGGATGAGATGGACCTAATTAGTCTCATTAGGAACTTAAAGACCCATGAGATGGAAAGAAAGTAAGAGAAGAGGCCGCTCCACTAAAGAAGAAATCCATAGCCTTCAAGTCTTCATCCACTCTTGAAGACGATGAAGAAGATGATGAAGAAGATGAAGAGCTCTCTCTCCTTGTGCGAAATGTGAAGAGAATGTACCGAAAGAACAAGCTCAACTTCCGAAGGAAATTTGAAGGCAAAGAGGAGAGAAGAATTATATGCTACAATTGCCGAAAACCCGGACATATCATGGCCGATTGCCCGGAGTTCAAGAAGAAGATGACCTCCTCCTTCAAGCCAAAGAAACCGGAAGAAAAGAAAGCGTACAAGGCAACTTGGGATTCGGAAAGCGAGTCCGAGGAAGATGCGGATATAGCGAATATGTGTTTCATGGCAAACACACCAAAGGTAACCCCTCAACCTCTTGATGATGAAGATGATGAATTAAGTAAAGAAGTTCTTGTTCATGCCTTTGTTGAACTTTCATAAACCTATGATAATAAAAAGATTGAATGCTCTAAATTGGAAAAGGAAGTTGCTTTTCTTAAAAATCAACTTGCTATTATTTCTAAAGAAAAAGATGAAATTTCTTCAAATCTCATTTCTACCCAAAATGAATTTAGTGCTTACAAAGTTGCTTGCAAAGCAAAATTTCCTAAGATTGATGAAAAAGAAATTTCTTCTTTAAAAACTAGAATTGTTGATTTTGAAAAGACTTTAAAGGATTGTGCTTTTAACACTAAAAACTTGAAGAAATGTTTTCCAAAAAGCACACCTCTCACGCTAAAGATTCACATGTTAAGATTCCTCATGCTCACACTACACATAACACTTCTCATGCTAAATTTTCTCATGCTCACAATTCTCATGCTCACAAATCACACACTCACTATGCTTTTAAATATGGTAGAGTGTATAGATGCACATATTGTGGTAAGAATGGACATTTGGCCAAATTTTGTTATGACCAAATAAATAGAACCAATAATCTTGTTTGGGTTAATGAAACTAACTCTTTAGAACCCAAGAAAATGTGGGTACCAAAATCAAGTCCTAAATTATTTGATGTAGGTACACACCAAGGCTCCAAGACGTAGGGAGCGGTGGTACCTTGATAGTGGTTGTTTAAGACACATGACATGGGACATCAATAACTTTACAACCCTATCAAGGTACGTGGAGGTGGCACCGTCACCTTCGGGATGACTCCAAGGGCACTATCATTGGTATAGGTAACATTCAAATTGGTTCATCTCCTACTATAGAAAATGTTGTACTTGTTGATGGTTTGAAACATAATTGCTTAGCATTAGTCAATTTTGTGACCGTGGTCTTAAAGTTATTTTTGATGATACTTCTTGCAAGATTTTTGATGTTAAATCCAATGATTGTATTCTTACCGGATTTCGTGATAATAATGTTTATATTATTGACATGCTTAATTTAGATTGTTCTACTAAATGCTTGAATGCTTTTGATGAAAATTCTTGGCTTTGGCATAGAAGATTAGGACATGCATCTTTTGACCATCTTGCTAGAATTAATTCTAAGGATTTAGTAAAGGGTATACCTTGCTTGAAGTTTGAGAAAACCGCATTTGTGGTGCGTGCCAACTTGGGAAACAAACCAAGTCTTCCTTCAAACCAATTAAGGATATCATGACTACTAGGCCCTTAGAACTAATTCATATGGATCTTTTTGGACCAACACAAACTAAAAGTTTAAATGGTAGTAGATTTGTATTTGTTTTAGTTGATGATTTTTTCTGTTTTACTTGGGTTTTCTTTTGGAACACAAAGATCAAACTTTTTCTCATTTCAAGATTTTTCGAAAAAGGGTTGAAAAAGAAAAAGGTTTTTCGATTTTGAAAATAAGGAGTGATAGAGGTGGTGAGTTTATTAACCAACTCTTCATGACTTATTGTGATGAAAAGGGAATCAAGCATGAAATGTCATGTCCTAGGACTCCACAACAAAATGGAATTGTAAAAAGGAAAAATAGAACACTTCAAGAGATGGTTTAGGACTATGATAAGTGAATATGACCTCCCTCAATATTTATGGGCCGAGGCCATAAACACCGCATGCTATATTTCAAATCGTATTTATTTATGTAAAATTCTTCCAAAACATCTTTTGAAATGTATCATTCTAGAAAATCAAATGTTGCTTATTTTAAAGTTTTCGGATGCAAGTATTTTGTTTTGAATACTAAAGATAACTTGGGTAAATTTGATACTAAGGCTTATGAAGCAATTTTTGTTAGATATTCTACTACTAGCAAAGCTTATAGAGTATTCAATAGATCTTCACTTACCATTGAAGAATCCATGCATGTTAAGTTTGAAGAATCTAATGTGGTTGTTGAGAATGTTGTAGAGATTGACCCATTAGGTGAAGACATAGAGAGACTATCCTTGAAGGACTCACCCGCTCAAGAAGAAAAGCAAGAATCCATTGGTGATGTTCTAGAGGATAAAGAGGAAAGCTCTCAACCGCTTCCTAAATCTTGAGATATGCTACAAATCATCCCAAGGAGCTCACCTTAGGTGATGCATCTAAAGGGGTAACAACTCGCTCCAAACTCCATGACTTATGTGGTAACTTTGCTTTCATTTCTCATTTTGAACCCAAAAGCATCCTCGAAGCCGAGGCGGACTCATATTGGTTGCTAGCCATGCAAGAGGAACTCAATCAATTTGAGCACAACCAAGTTTGGCACCTTGTTCCTAGGCCCCACGATAGACCAATAATTGGTACTAAGTGGATCTTTAGAAACAAGATGGATGAGTTCGGTAATGTCATTAGGAATAAAGCTAGGTTAGTGGCCCAAGGTTACACTCAAGTTGAGGGAATTGACTTTGAGGAGACCTTTGCACCCGTAGCACGACTTGAAGCCATACGGATGACACTAGCTTTTGCATCTTTCAAAAATTTTAAACTTTTTCAAATGGATGTGAAAAGTGCATTTTTGAATGGTTTATAAATGAAGAAGTTTATGTTGAACAACCTCCCAGTTTTATCGATCATGTTCATCCTAATTTTATTTTTAAACTTGATAAAGCTTTGTATGGATTGAAACAAGCTCCAAGAGCTTGGTATGAAAGGCTTTCTAGTTTTCTCATTTCAAATAATTTTATTAAAGGCAAAGTAGACACAACTCTATTCACTAAGCATGTTGATAATGACATTTTAATTGTGCAAATTTATGTTGATGATATAATTTTTGGTTCTACTAATTAGTTTTTATGCAAGGAATTTGAAAAGGTTATGCAATGTGGGTTTGAAATGTCCTCAATGGGTGAGCTTAATTTCTTTCTTGGACTCCAAATCAAGCAATTGCAAGATGGAACTTCATATGTCAAGCCAAATACGCAAAGGAACTCGTAAAGAGGTTTGGACTTGAAGACTCAAAGGTTTGCAACACCCCCATGGTAACTACCACCAAGCTTGATAAGGATGACCAAGGTACAAATGTTGATATTAAATTGTATAGAAGCATGATAGGTAGTCTTTTGTATTTGACGGCAAGTAGGCCGGATATCATGTTTAGTGTGTGTCTTTGTGCTAGATTTCAATCGTGTCCCAAAGAGTCCCATCTTATTGCGGTAAAACGCATTATTCGTTATATTAAGGGCACAATTGGAATGGGTCTTTGGTACCCGAAAATCGGAGATTTCTCAATGACGAGTTATTCGGATGCCGACTATGCGGGTTGTAGAGTAGATAGAAAGAGTACTAGTGGGACATGTCAATTTCTTGGTAATTGTCTTGTTTCATGGTCCTCTAGGAAACAAAATTCCGTAGCTCTCTCAACCGCCGAGGCGGAGTATGTTGCCGCGGGGGCTTGTTGTGCACAAGTCCTTTGGATGAACATACTCTCCTTGGTTATGATTTGCATTATAACCATATCAAAATATTTTGTGATAATACTAGTACTATACATATGACTAAGAATGCAAATCAACATAGTAAGACCAAGCACATTGAGATTATATATCACTTTCTTAGAGATCATCTTGAGAAAGAAAATATAGATATTGATTATGTTTCTACGGATTTGCAACTTGCCGATATTTTCACTAAACCACTTGATTTTGCTAGATTTTCTTTCATATGTGGTGAACTTAATGTTTGTGTTATTGAATAATAATGTTTTCTTGACCCTTTTTTATGTATGACAAAAAGGGGGAGAATGAGTTTATGTATGGAAATATGACATATGAGTTCATATGGTTTGGTTCCATATGAGTTTATATATGTTTTTAGTTTTTGATGTGTTTTCATGAATTCTTGTAATTTGAGTTTAAGTGTTTTGCAAGTGTTTTATATTTTATGATTTATGATTTTTGGCTTCATAATGTTTACTTGCAAATTACAAATTACATTGTTTTCCTTGTTTAATATAGCATAATTTGAGGGGGAGCTTTCTCCTCCCCTATATTTTTGTTTATAGCCTATTTGTTTTGTCATCATCAAAAAGGGAGAGATTGTTGGCCCAAAAGGTTACACTCTCCATTTGTTTAGAGTTTTAATGATAACAAAACAAATAAGAGCTATTTGGTACTAATTAGTTTGTTTAAAATAAGTTTCAGGTTAGTACCATATTTGGAGGCCATTGCTTAGCTATTGCAAGAACTTCTAGGTTCATGAAGCAAAGAAGGCGTTTTGCACATCAAGGAAGGAACATAGAAGAGAAGGCTCTAGCAAGGCATTGCATGGCTCAAGATTGATCAAGAGATTCATTAGATTTGTTTCTAATTTTATAGTTTTGTTAAAGAATAGTGAATAGGTTTTGAAGCTCTATCACACATGTTTTTGCACACATCTCATATTCAAATATATTTCCTATAATATGTACAAAAATAGTTTGTATACAATCTTTAGCCTACAAACTCATTTTTATCCATTATATATATCTCTATTCAAAACTATTTTGTTAAAAATAGATTTCTCCTCAAAATTCTATTTTTGTTTTGGCTTTTGACCTGAGCCGGTCGACCGTCTGGTCGGCCGACCCTGTGTCAGGTCAATCCGTCGGCCGACGCAGTCGACCGAGGTTCTGGCAGCAGTGCGTATCCATGTGCACGTTTCTCGATCGACCGAGCGGTCGATCGAAACATGCCTGACTGACAGACTTCTGCTCTCTGTATTTTTGGGTTGACCGGGCGATCGACCGTCAGCCTGCAACGGCTCTTATTTTTGAACTAGCGGTCGACCGACCGGCCGACCGAGATAGCCGTTTGAACAGTAACGGCTATTTCCTAAGCTGGTTTAATTTTTGTCCTTTTCTCACTCAAGTATGTTTAAATGACATGTTTTGATTTTAATCCTTTCTGATTAGCCTTAAGTATATTTTATCTCTAAACCCTAGCCTCTCCTATAAATAGGGGTGTTTGGGGAGAGGTTCATTTACCAATTAATTACAAGAAAAATTTGCAAAAGTTTCAAAAGTTTAAGGCATTCAAAAGAGCTTTGTTTCTTGGTTTTTGTGCTGAAATTCTCTCTCATTTTCTGAAGTGTTATCAAGAACTCTCTGACTTCTTTTTCTTTTCTCCTTACACACAAGAGCTTCATTCCTACTCATTGTTCTCTAAGGACCTTTGTAAGGGAAGAGAATTTTGCAAGAGAGAGTTTGTGGTCTTTTGACTACTAAGAGATTGCTTGTACTTGAGATTGTGGAGTTGGGTACTCCGGTGAATTTGTAACATCTTTGTGATAGTGGAAGTGGTTGGAATCCTTTAGGGAAGGCGGGGAAGTAGAGCTAGGTGCTCGAACCTCGATAACAATTCTCGGTGTTTACGTTTGGTTTACTTGCTCTTATTTCTTACTCTATTTTCATTGCTCTTATTACTTGCTCTCTACATTCATTGCTATATTCACTTACTTTGTGAGATTGTTGCATCATAAATTTTAAATTGTGCATTGATTAGCATTATCACCTATTCACCCCCCTCTAGGTGATTTTCAACTAGATGATGAAGCAATATTAGCATGGCAAATATGTGAAGACAAATCACTTTTCAAAATTTTATTTTTATTTGAAACTAAATCTATTTCTTTTGAAATAGAAATAATTTTATTTTTCAAAAAATCTTTTCTTTTAAAACAAAATCATGTTTTGAAGATAGAACTTCATTTTTCTTCAAAATAAAGTCATAAACATTTTTATTTTTCAAAATTTCATTTTCTTTTAGGGCAAGGTCAAGTTGGGATTTCAATTAGTCCCTTTTAATTGAAATCTCATCCCTCTCTTGCGAAGTCATATTAAGTTTTGAAAACAAATCCTTATTTTCTTCTTTCATTTTAAAAGTTTTCTTTTTCAAAAAAATTTCAAGCAAGTTTCCACAAACAATAGATAGTTCTTCATTTATGCATCAGTATCAATATAATTATCACTTGAAGAACTAGCACAATCATCTGTTGGCCCAGAGGCCCATCACTCTAGTTTTGATGATGATTAACTCATGTAGTTATAGTTTACTAATAATCTTGTGATATTTAGTTTCAGATATTTGATCAAGATATTTGTAGGTGATTAGCTTTAACAAAGGAGTTTTGAAACTTTCACGCATTGATTCAAGAGCTCGAGCGTCAAGATCGCATCTAGTACTCTGTCGGAGTCAAGCTCGTTGGATTGCGTTTGGATCGAGTCTACTTGGAGATGGAGTTCTATAAGAAGATCTTGATTTGTGTTTAGTATGTTTAGATCATTGTAAAGATTAGATAGTGTTGATATGCTCAAGTTCACATACACACACAAGTTTAAAGTTTGTTGGTTTTAGTTTTCGGTTTAATCGATTTTAGATTTCATGTCAAAAACATAGATATAATATCTCTCACGTATATTTGATTCTATCTATATACAATATACTTCAAAGTTATTTCAATATCATGTTTTTGTATTTAGACAAGTTCTAGGAAAACGGTTTTTCATTTCAAAAATCTAAGTTTTGAAAAATACGGATTTTTGTTTAAAGCCTAATTTCAATATCACAAAAATGGTTCAAATAGTTTATAATATGTGTTAAATTTTAGTCACACATATTTGTATTTCAAAGATCTTATAAGAACTTATTTTTGTGAAATTTATGTTATTTTATGGGATTTAATTAAAGATAAAAGACAAGTTTTTAATTTTCTAAAAATTAGACCTGGCCTTCTGCCAGTCGACCGGCCGGTCGACCGCTGCAGAAGTCGGTCGACCGGTCTGGTCGACCAACATGCACAAACGTGCACGGCAGTTTAGGTTGGTGGGCTGGTCGACCGGGCGGTCGACCGTTTAGAGAGCTCTGCTATCTGGATCTGGCCCCGTTCGACCGGACGGTCGACCGGCAGAGAGCAGTTGCTCTCTGTATCCAGTCCCGGTCGACCGGAGCGGTCGACCGGAGGCACAACGGTCATAAAAATGACCATTGGCCGGTTGACCGGGAGGTTGATCGGAATGGCAATCTGCCCTTTCCAGACTGCCAACGGGCAAATTTTTTGAAGGCTATAAATATGCCTTCTCTCGAGTTGTTTTAGACAAGAATTTGAAGAACAAAATTTTCTATCTTCCTCAGTATTTTAGCAATAAGTTTTCAAAGAATTTTGGGCTTAAAGATTTTATCTTAATTTATTTTAAAGGGTTGAAAAAATCAAAGAAAAATTGAGTCTTTGGGAATTTGTTTTTGATCTTCATTTCTATAGCTATTTAGAAGTTTTCCCAAGAGTTTTTCTTTATGATTTTGATTTTCAAACTCTTTATTTCTCACACTTGAGCTATCTATCTATCCTATCTATTAGGATCTTATTTTGTGAGAAAAATTGGCTTGTGGTCTTTATGATCACTAAGGTTGTTTGTGATCTTTGAGAGCACCAAGATTGTAATCCTATCTTTTGCTTTTGCTTTGTGCCTTTCCCTCTAAGTATAGAGGAGGTTGTGCAATTGGGTTTGTTGGTATCCCTCTAAGTGTAGAGGTGATTGTGGAGATTGTGTTGGTATCTCTCTAAGTGTAGAGGTGATCATTGTTGTTTGGCTTAGTGCCTTATCCCTCTAGTGAGAGGTGATCATGTTTGGCTAAGTGCCCATCCCTTTAAGTGTAGAGGTGATAGTTGTTATGTCTTGCCTCTTGTGAAGAGGTTATATTTGTTTGGAGAGAGGAGTTGTGTACTCCTAGTTTGTATTACCCAAATTCTCAATGGTCGTTCCCTGTGTGGGAAGTCCTGTGTGGACGATATAGTGGAAATCCTTTGTGTGAAGGCAGGGACATAGATCAGTGGCTCGAACCTCGAAACATATCTTGTTGTTTGCGATTAATCCACTCTCTCTAAACTTTCTCTCTTATATTGTGCCTTGCATTATTTCATATTATTCATATCATACTTATATGCTTGGTACTGTTTGTGTGCCTCACTTGTGTTCAACCAAGAGAGTTTTACATAGCACCTCAACTCTTTTTTAGAAGAATTTAGAGGAGATAGTCCAGAGCCCTTCACCAAAAATTCGGCTACGCTCTTTGGTTACACTAAGTGTGTTGCAATTTATTTTTAATTCCACATCATTTGTCATTAGATTAGCCTTACACCTATTCACCCCCCTCTAGGTGTACTTTCAATTGGTATCAGAGCCTACACTCCTAATATTAGGTTTTACCACCTAGGAGTGAGATCTTGATTAGCTAATCTAGTTTTGCATTTGCACACTTATTTGTTTACAAACACTCATAGATTTCCTTGCCCCTCCCATGTTTAATGTTTCTAACATTGATATGTGGAAGCTTAAAATGAGTATGTATCTCAAGACTCTAGGAATGCATGTTTACCTTGCCGCTACCAAGAAATCTTATCTTGGTAATAGCAAGTATATAGAGGCCAATGCATAAGCCCTTGAGGCACTTAGGCGCACTCTTAACAAAGAATATTTATCTGTGATTTCTCATTGTGATTTCGCTTTCGTAGTGTGAAACACTTTGACCTCTCTAAAGCTTCAAATGCCAAAATATGTAGAGGAGGAATCTAGTGAGGATGAGTCCGACCAACCTTGCTACATAGTCTAAGAGAATGACTCCCTTGAGGTAAACTTGGACACCCCATCTAGATGATTGTGTTAGTTCTTCTTGTAGTGATGATTATGTTGATGCCGATGCATTAAATGAAGAACTATCACTTGTTTATGAAAATCTATTACAAAAATATCAACTCTTAAAAAAGAAAAGCTTTAAACTAAAAGAAAAGAATAAGGATTTATTTTCTAAACTTAACATGGCTTTCCAAGAAAGGGATGAGATTTCAAATGAAAGGGACTCATTGAAATCCCAACTTGATCTTGCCTTAAATGAAAACAACATCTTAGAAGGTAAAAATAATTGTGATGAAGTTTTGAAGAAAAATGAAGTTCTATCTTCAAAACTTGTTTTTGTTTTAAAAGAAAATGATTCATTGAAAAATAAAATTATTTCTATTTCAAAAGAATTAGATTTGATTTCTAATGAAAATAAATCTTTGAAAAATAATTTGTCTTCACATGTTTGCCATGCTTCATCATCTAGTGTACCTATTGCATGCTTCACCTCTTCTTCTATTATTAAAAATGATATATATATATATACATACATACATATATATATATATATATATATATATATATATATATATATATATATATGTATATATATATATACATATATATGTATACATATATATATACATATATATATATACATATATATATATATATACATATATAATATATATACATATATATATATATATATACATATATATATACATATATATATATATATATATATACATATATATATATATATTAAAGAAGAGTGTTGATTGTTTGGGTTCCACTTTGAGCCAATGTGCCATGAATCACACACGGTTGGAATTCATGTTTTGCAAGAAACATGCTCCTCACATGCATGCACACCATACACGACATACACATGCTCACATAATTCCATGTATGCTCATGTGTTACTTGTATACATTATTGACGTAAGGGCTACCTTGCAAAGTTTTAGCATGATAGAGTACATAATGTAAATTTTGCAAATAAATTTGTTTGGGTTAAGAAAGGTGCTAACCCCTATGGACCCAATAAGGTATGGGTACCAAAAGCTACTCCTATTTTATTTGATATAGATGTGGGCTCTCACATAATGTGAGAGGTGTTGGTGCCTTGAGGTGAATACGTTCCGAGCTAAACGGTGACAATTTTGGATGCATCACTTTCAAGGGGAGTTTGATGGGAGGACCATCATGGTTTGGAGATCTAGGGATGTGCCCTAATAATTTTGGTAACTATCTCTAACTCTTTATTTATGTTTACATGCTTTCATATTATTGATTTTTAGCATGTCAGGTTTTAATGTTCATTATGTTATTGCCATGATAATTAGACTTATGACATACATGATTTTAATTGAGAGACACCCATGTTCACATGGACCATTACTTTTGTGTTCTCACTTTAGTTTAACTATTGTGTACATCATAGCCCTAAGACATGTGCATATACATAATAATAATATTGGTTTTGTTTATGATCTTGCACTTCATAGTTTTAATTACATGTTTGGATGTAGCCTTCATTAAAACTTGTGTGTACAATAGTGGGCCACAAATTGATTATTATATGTTTGTACTTAATTGCTGATTTGTACCCATTAGATGTACTAGTATAGCCTAGTTTTGATGATTCGTGCATTTTAACTTGTATTCCCTATTTTGTACATGTTTTCATTTTAAGATGTTTAATTTCATGTATATGTTAGTTTTGTTTAAACTTTAGATATACATGTATACCCTTGAGTCATTTGCTTTTCATGCAAAATTTCTTTATGGACTCATTTGTGTTTAGGGATATATATGTATACTTGTAGTTTCAACATAACATAGATATACCTTGAAGTATATTTAGTTTTGATGATTTTCATGTTTTTGATAAGGAATTTCATATTAAGCTTAATTGTCTTTTTCCATGATTTTGTTGATTACATGACTCTTGAACTCACATTATTCTTATTTACTCATGATTTTTGTTTTCATGAGCTTTATATGTGCTTTATAGACTTTGAGTATCGTTGATCGTGTGACTTACATATTTTTTCATGGAATAGATTCATGTTTTATTCCTTGAAGGATTTCGTACTATTTTCAAATATTATCTTTAAACTAGTCATTATTCTTCAATTGGTAGTGATTTTCAAATTTGTTAAACTATAAGCTTATTTTTGAAAAACCCTACCATCAAAGGGGGGACGGATGGGCGACCATGCCTTGCATGCTTAAATTGAAAATCTTTTTAAACTTGTGCATAAAAGGGAGGTAATTATGAGTTATACATTTGATCCTCATTATATTTTCAATTGGTATCACAATTGATAATTTTTTTGTATACTCATATTTGTGTTTTCTATATATGTATGCTTTAAACTTCAAATAGTATCAATTTCGATTAGTATTTACATTTTAATATGTGTGTGTGTGTGTGTGTGATTTGATTATGTCTACTATATCTTTATATCTTAAAGCACAAATTATATTTATTCTAAGCTTGAATTACTCCTTAATGTCAATTATTTTTCAATTGGTATCTTATACAAGCTTATGCATTATTTTATTGGTATTTCAGAAAGAGAGAAAAAATTCATGTTTTATCTTTCAATTGGTATCTTTCGATCGAGTTTATTTTCAATTGGTATCTTACTCCCATTCTTTATGATGAAAAAGACTTTGTTTTGGAATATGCTAACTTTTTCAATATTGGTATCATGTTTCATTTTAAATTGGTATCTATATTGATATGAGTTATATTTACCTAATATAATTTGATTTTACTTTAAATTGGTTGTTACTTTCATTTGGTATCATGATTTTCAATATATATATATATATATATTTCAATTGACATCAAAACATACAATGTCTCATTTTCTATTGATATCAAGATTTATAAGACATTTTAAATTGGTATCAAGATATTTTCAATTGGTATCTTTTAGTATCTTAAAAATTTTATTTACTTTCAATTGGTATCTTAAAAATATTTTGTTTATTTTTCTATTGGTATCATAAATTGGTATCATGATGTTTCGATGTATACCTTTATCATAAATTGATATATTTTTTAATTGTTATCATATTGTTTTGATTTGTATTGCTTATATGTAAGAGAAATTTAACATCTTCTCTTTATATAGATTCATGTTTAGTGTATTTCATATTGAAGTGATTGACCTTTCTTTGGTATGTAGTACACGTGTGTAGAGGGAGCTTCACATCACCTTTTATATATTGTATACTATACGTTATGTGATTAGCGTTTAATCATCTCTTTTTCATGTAATGCATGTATGCAGGGGGAGTTAACTTTACGTCTCTCCTCTTCATGAATGTATATCGCATATACATCCTTCTTGTTTGATTTGACCAAGAGGAAGAAAATTGTTTTTGAGTTTATTTATGCCTCTTTGTTGATGATTTGACAAAAAGGTGCGAGAAATTTGGAGTTTTATATGCATGTTTATGCATGATTTTCTTGTTTTATACAAAAAAGGAGAAAAGCATTTTGAGAGTTTTATATATGCATATTTATGTCATCTATATGCATTTTTATTTTTTTTTCAATTGATATCAGCGCATATATGTTTTGTTTTCAATTGGTATCAAAGCATATATGTTAATATGTGTTATTTGTTTTATGCATACATTGAATATCTTTATTGTTTATGCTATACATGAGTTAGGGGGAGCCTCTATGAAGCTTAACTTTAATCCATGCATATATAACTCCATGAGTTTTGTCAACATCAAAAGGGGGAGATTGTTGGCTCAGAGACCTATCACTCTAGTTTTGATGATGACTAACTCATGTAGTTATAGTTTACTAATAATCTTGTGATATTTAGTTTCAGATATTTGATCAAGATATTAGTAGGTGATTAGCTTCAACAAAAGAGTTTTGAGGCTTTCACGTGTTGATTCAAGAGCTTGAGCGTCAAGATCACATCTAGTACTCAGTTAGAGTCAAGCTCGTTGGATCACGTTTGGATCGAGTCTACTTGGAGAAGGAGTTCTACAAGAAGACCTCGGTTTGTGTTTAATATGTTTAGATCATTGTAAAGATTAGATAGTATCAATAAGCTCAAGTTCACATACACACACAACTTTAAAGTTTGTTGGTTTTGGTTTTCGGTTTAACCGATTTTGGATTTTATGTCAAAAATATAGATATAATATCTTTCATGTATATTGATTCATCCATATGCAATATGCTTCAAAGTTGTTTCAATATCATGTTTTTGTATTTAGACAAGTTTTGGGAAAACAGTTTTCCATTTCAAAAATCTAAGTTTTAGAAAATACGGATTTTTTTTAAAGCCTAATTTCAATATCACAAAAAATGGTTCAAATAGTTTGTAATATGTATTGAATTTTAGTAATGCATATTTATATTTCAAAGATCTTATAAGAACTTATTTTTGTGGAATTTATTTGATTATATGGGATTTAATTGAAGATAAAAAAATAAGTTTTTAATTTCTTAAAAATTGGACCTGGCCTTCTGCCGGTCGACCGGCCGGTTGACCGCTGCAGAAGTCGGTCGACCGGTCCGGTCGACCGACGTGCACAAACGTGCACGACAGTTTAGGCTGGTAGGCGGTCGTCCGGGTGGTCGACCGTCTAGAGAGCTCTGCTCTCTGGATCTGGCCCCGGTCGACCGGACGGTCGACCGGCAGAGAACAGCTGCTCTCTGTATCCAGTCCCGGTCAACCGGGTGGTTGACAGGAGGCACAACTATCATAAAAATGACCATTGGCCGGTCAACCAGGAGGTCGACCAGAAGGGCAATTCTGCCCTTTCCAGACTGCCAACGGGCAGAATTTTTGAAGGTTATAAATATGCCTTCTCTTCAGTTATTTTAGATAAGAATTTGAAGAGCAAAATTTCTATCTTTCTGAGTGTTTTAGCAATAAGTTTTCAAAGAATTTTGGGCTTAAAGATTTTATCTTTATTTATTTTTAAAGGTTTGGAATCAAAGAAAATAGAGTCTTTAGGAATTAGTTTTTGATCTTCATTTCTATAGCTATCTAGAAGTTTTTTCAAGAGCTTTTCTTGTGATTTTGATTTCCAAACTCTTTATTTTCTCACACTTGAGCTATCTATCTATCCTATCTATTAGGATCTTATTTTGTCAGGAAAATTGGTTTGTGGTCTTTGTGATCACCAAGGTTGTTTGTGGTCTTTGAGATCAGCAAGATTGTAACCCTATATTTTACTTTGGCTTTGTGCCTTTCCCTCTAAGTGTAGAGGAGGTTGTTCAATTGGGTTTGTTGGTATCCCTCTAAGTGTAGAGTGATTGTGGAGATTGTGTTGGTAGTGTAGAGGTGATCATGTTGTTTGACTTAGTGCCTTATCTTTCTAGTGAGAGGTGATCGTGTTTGGCTAAGTGCCCATCCCTCTAAGTGTAGAGGTGATAGTTGTTGTGCCTTGCCTCTTGTGAAGACGTTGTATTTGTTGGAGAGAGGAGTTGTGTACTCCTACTTTGTATTACCCAAATCCTCAGTGGAGGTTCTCTGTGTGGGAAGTCCTGTGTGGACGATATAGTGAAAATCCTTCTGTGTAAAGGCGGAAGCGTAGATCAGTGGCTCGAACCTCGAAACATATCTTATAGTTTACGATTGATCCATTCTCTCTAAACTCTCTCTCTCTTTTATATTGTGCCTTACATTTTTTCATATTGTTCATATCATACTTATATGCCAGGTATTGTTTGTGTGTCTCATTTGTGTTCAACTAAGAGAGCTTTACATGGCACCTCAACTCCTATTTAGAGGAATTTATAGGAGATAGTCCAGAGCCCTTCACCGGAAATTTGGCTACACTCTTTGGTTACACTAAGTGTGTTGCAATTTGTTTTTAATTCCGTATCATTTGTCATTAGATCAGCCTTACACCTATTCACCCCCCTTAGGTGTACTTTCATCATCTAGTTGAGTATCCGAGTTTACATCAAGGGAGTCATTCCCATGGACCATGTAGTAAGCTTGTTCGGATTCATCCTCACTAGATTTCTTCTCCACATATTTTGTGGTTTGTAGCGCGGGAGAGGTCAAAGTGTTCTACACTGCAAAAGCGGAATCACAATGAGAAATAATAGATAAATGATCTTTACTAAGAGTGCATCTAAGTGCTATAGGGCTTGTGCATTGGCTTCTATATGCTTGTTATTATCAAGATAAGATTTCTTGACAGTAGCAAGATAAACATGCATTCCTAGGGTTTTAAGGTACATGGACATCTTAACTTTCCAAACATCAATGTTGGAAGTATCATACATGGGAGGGGTCAAGAAATTCATGAGTGTGTGTAAACAAATATGTGTGCAAATACAAGATCTCACTCCTATATGGTTAAACCTAATATAAGGAGCGTAGGCTCTGATACCAATTGAAAATACACTTAGAAGGGGGGTGAATAGGTGTATGGCTAATATAATGACAAATGATGCGGAATTAAAAACTAATTGCAACACACTTAATGTAACCAAAGAGTGTAGCCGAATTCCCAGTGATGGGCTCTGGACTATCTCCTCTAAATTCTTCTAAATAAGAGTTAAGGTGTTATTTGAAGCTCTCTTAGTTTAACACAAGTATGAGCACACACAATCAATACCAAACATATATGTATAATATGAACAATATGAAACAATGTAAGGTATAAAAGAGAGAGAGTTAAGGGATAGTGGATCAATCGTAAACATAAAAATATGTTTCGTGGTTCGAGCGACTGCTCTACGTTCCCACCTTCACACAGAAGGATTTTCACTAATGCGTCCACACAGGACTTCCCATACAGGGAACCTCCACTAAGGATTTGGGTAATACAAATTAGGAGTACACAACTCCTCTCTCCAACAAACAACCTCTACACAAGAGGTAAGGCATAACAACAATCACCTCCACACTTAGAGGGATGGGCACTTAGCCAAACAACAATCACCTCACCTAGAGGGATAAGGCACAAAGCCAACACAATCACCTCTCACTAGAGGATAGGCACAAAACTAAAACTCCAACCTCAATCACCTCTATACTTAGAGGGATGACAACCAACTCAAACTCCTACACAATCACCTCTACACAAGAGAGATACTCAAAGCAAAGAAAGATTACATCTTTTGGTGATCACAAAGATCACAAACAACTCTAGGTGATCACTATAGACCACAACCAATTTTCCTGCAAACAAAGATCCTATGGATAGGATAGATATGATAGCTCAAGTGTGAGAAATCAAGGTGTCTGGAAATCAAAACATAAAGAAAAATACTTCGGAAAACAAGTAGAATAAGATAGAAATGAAGATCAAAACCAATATCCCAAATACTATATTTTTCTTTGAATTTTTCAACTCTTGAAAATAAATAAAGATAAATCTTTTGGCACAAAAACTTAAAAACTCTGCTGTAAAACACATATAAAGATGGGAAATTTTCTCTTCTAAAAACTTGTTGAAAACAACTCAAGAGGAGGCATATATATAGCCTCTCCAAAATCTACCCGTTGGCAGTCTGGAAAGGGTAGAAATGCCCCTCCGGTCGACCGCTCAGTTGACTGGCACAACGGTCATATTTATGACCGTTGTGCCTCGGTCGACCGCTCGGTCGACCAGCCCCCACTCAAGAGTGGGGTGCTTTCAGTCGGTCGACCGCGTGGTCGACCGCCGAGTTGGCTGGCTATGAGACGTGTACATCAGTCGACCGCTCTGGTCGACCGCTACTACTATTCGGTCGACCGGCTCGGTCGACTGCCAGCTGATCTGGCTGGGGATTAAGGGTATTGAAAACTTGTTTTTTAATTTCAATAAAATCCTATAAAATCACCTAAATTTCACAAATATAAGTTCTTTTATGATCTTTGAATACCAAACATATGTGACCAAAAATCAACACATGTTACAAACATTTGAACCATTTTTGTGATATTGAAATTAATCTTAAACACAAAATCTGTATTTCCAAAACTTGAATTTTTGAAATGGAACCGTTTTCTCCAAAACTTGTATAAATACAAAAACATGATATTAAAACAACTTTGAAGCATATTGTATATGGATATAATCCAATATACATATAAGATGTATATCTATATTTTTGATATGAAAACCAAAACTGGTTAAACCGAAAATCAAAACCAAAAAAATTTAACCTTGTGTGTGCATATGAATTTGAGCATATCAATACTATCTAATCTTTACATAAGATCTAAATATAAACTAAAACTAAACAAACCGAGGTCTTCTTATAGAACTCCTTCTACAAGTCGACGCGATCTAACGAGCTTGACTCCAACAAAGTGCTAAATGCGATCTTGACGCGCGAGCTCTTAAATCTACATGTGAAAGCTCCAAAACTCCTTTGTTGAAGCTAAACACCTACTAATATCTTGGTTAATCACTGAAACTATTTAAACGCAAGATCATTAGTAAATTATAACTACATGAGTTAATCATCATCAAAACTAGAGTGATGGGCCTCTGGGCCAACAGCTAGATGTATATCTGTAGACATATAAATTCTCGATCCGGTCATTTGATCATGATTTAAACATTTAAAAACCTCTATAAACCATTTTTTGTTAGTTTTCAAATATTCTACGCCGTTAAACTAACCAACTCATTATTTGGCCATCCGTTTTTCTCTATTTGATGCATGGGCAAAAGTATTTAAAATACTTGAATTTTGATTTATAGATACTTTAAATAATATAGACAACATCAACGAAATAGATCTTGCATTCGGATTATATATGTTTGTATTCGAATGGGAAGAATTCGGGTTCGAATCTTTTAGAAAGGACACAAGTCTCTCTCTCTCTCTCTCTCTCTCTCTCTATATATTATATATATATATATATATATATATATATATATATATATATATATATATATATATATATATATATATATATATATATATATATATATATATATATATATATATATATATATATAGGGAGCTGATCCTCTAAGAACGGTTCTCACGGATTTCTATGAGAACTTTCACGTGGGTCGTCGGATCTGATAGATCAAATCAACTAAAACTAGATCTCTTTTAGATCCGACGGCCCACGTGAAAGTTCTCACATGAATTCGTGAGAAACCGTTCTCAGGGGATCAACTCACTATATATATATATATATATATATATATATATATATATATATATATATATATATATATATATATATATATGGGTCACTGTACCTCAGCCGACGGCTAAGAGAGTTTCTCATCCGGCGGTGACGTGGCTGAATATATGCCACATATCGGTCGCAAAGTGTAGGCGCCAAAAAAATAAAAAAAATCCCGCCTAAAGAATCGTGAATCAAATTGACAAAAATACCCCTTTTTTACTTCTAAACTAGCATAAACTCATCCACAAATAAAATTTACCTAAAAATTTTTCAGATGAATATATCTACAGTTATAAAATCCTAATTCTACTACATCGAAAATATAATAGAAAAAATTTGGATCAAGATAATGTGAAATAAACAGCATCATTGAAAAGTAAAAACATGTTTGAAAATAAAAAAAAACTATTATTATCACTGCGTCTATAGTCGCACTTTCTATCACTGCGTCCATGGTCGCAGACTTAATATAATATAACTTTCAATTCATCATTGAAAAGTAAAAAAACATGTTTGAAATATAAAAAAACTATTGTTATCACTGCGCCCATGGTCGCACTTTCTATCACTGCGTCCATGGTCACAGACTTAATATAATATAACTTTTAATTCATCATTAAAAAGTAAAAAAACATGTTTGAAATATAAAAAAAAACTATTGTTATCACTGCGTCCATGGTCGCACTTTCTATCACTGCGTCCATGGTCGCAGACTTAATATAATATAACTTTCGATTCATCATTGAAAAGTAAAAAACATGTTTGAAACATAAAAAAATTATTGTTATCACTGCGTCCATGGTCGCACTTTCTATCACTGCGTCCATGTCGCAGACTTAATATAATATAACTTTCAATTCTATATCACGTCTGCGACCCTAGTCGCATTCCTTATTCGCATAAAAATAACAGACGAAACATGCTATCGTTCAGCACTGTGACCTCATTCAGCACAGCGACCAAAGTCGCAATTTTTTGTCAGCACTGCGACCAAAGTCGCTATCTTATTTTGCATGCCTTATGTAACAGATTTTTGATAGTTTTACAAAGTAGATTAGTCATGCTACCCTGAGATCAGGAAGATGTATATCACATCTTATAAAATACTATATTAATTACACTGAATTAATGAAGTAATTAATATTCTATCTACCGTGATACAACAACAGTCTCGAAAAAAGAGATGCACTAATATTAATCTCGATAAAGGAAAGGTGTGCACCATACGTAATCTAAAGATATAGGAAAAACATTCTATAAAAAGTTAATTTGTACTTCACTTAGTAAACCTCTGGAAAAAGGAACTCTTCGGATTCTCCCGCCATAACTCTTCAATTAAATATTTAATTTTTTTATCACTTCTTCCAATACTCATCCGTCACCTATAACAATTATTATTACTATTCATATTCTTTCATATTATTGACCTTTATATAGTGCTTGTAACTAATATATTATCTCATATCTAAAACTATATTTTTGCTCTCCTTTTCAATTTGATTTCAAAAACTTCTAGAAAACAATTCATTCTTGAATCATGTCTTCCACATCTTCTTCCTCTGAACACTCAGATTTCAACTTCAATCATTCCCCCACCGGTCCTCTTTCTTCAGGGTATTCTAGTGAATCTGATACCAGTCTGGACTTCACTCCTTTTGACTATCTCACTACATCAAATAATATTTTAACTGATCCTCCTCTTCATGAGGATGATGAAGTTTTCATGGGGCTTAGTGAGGAAATTATTCCTCTGCCACTTGACAGAGACATGCTTGATGAAAGCATGTCCTCTGATGCTGGAGGCTCGCTTTCTCGACACGGATCGGACGAAGAGCTTGATAGAGACGATCCATTCTGAGAGTTTATCGATGAACCAAAAACCCCTCAAAAACAGGAAGATGATGAGAAAACAAGTGATGAATAGGAAGATGAGGAGAATGAAGACGACGAATCTGCTTATGATGGTGATGACGACGAGGATTAGGATTTCCTCATCTTCTGATATTCAACGTTATTTTGTCTTCTTTTAAGAGCTTTTAATGCTCTTTTTTTGTAAGGTCTCTTTCTGACCATATTATGTTATAAATAAAATTTACTTCAATAATTACATATGAAAACTGCGACCACGGTCGCTGTCCAGTCATAAATAGTTTGATCGTTTTGAATTCAATAAAGTTAAAAACAGCTACCATGGTCGCAGTCCAAAATTAAAATATATAAATAGATAATACTGCGAACATTATCGCAGTCCTCTCAAATCAGTATATTTCACTGTATATCACAAAGTAGAAAACTGCGACTGCTGTCGTTAAACACTGCGACCATAATCGCAGTCCTACTTCGCATGCAATAAGTAAAAAATTCGTAGTTTATAGGTGGCTGAGACAACAGTTACAGTGAAGAGAAAATATATAAAATCATACGTAAACTGCGACTATAGTATCAGTCCTTAGTCACCGTTATTACATTTAACTTAGTAAAAAATTCATCCACAAAAATGCTATCATGAGTACTGTGACCATAATCGCAGTCCTTGAACGCATGCTATATGAAAAAAAAATTTAATAGTTTATAGGCGGCTAAGACAACAGTCACAGTGAAGAACAAATATATAAAATAATACGTAAACTGCGATTATAGTATCAGTCTTAGTCACCGTTATTACATTTAACCTAGCAAAAAAAAAACGTCCACAACTTGCTCTCGTTAAGCACTGCGATCATAGTCGCAGTCCTTTGTCCGCATTTAATACGTAAAAAATAATAATAATATAATTATACATTACATGTGAAAAAAAGTAAACTGCGACTATATTTAAAATCAGTAAATTTCAAATTAGTAAACAAAAAAATTAATAAAGAAGCAATCAAATTAGTTTCGTGATTGATGAAATTGTTCGCAGTTTGATCGCAGTTATAAAAGATAATTGTGACAATATTGACTAACGTCAGAAATATAAAAAAATAATAAACTATACAGATCCACTGCCTTTTACTGCAGGAGCATTTAGTAATTTCAACTGTTTCAATAGGCAGAGCGTCCTTTCTAGTGTAGCTAATAATGTGCCACGTCACCGCAGGCTGAGAGAGTCTCTCAGCCGTCGGCTGATATACATTTTTCTCATATATATATATATATATATATATATATATATATATAATATATATATATATATATATATATATATATATATGTCATAGAGATAATATATATCATAGAGATTAATATATATATCAGCTCTAATAACCCAAACAACAGACAAGGCTATTGGCAATGCTAATTTCAACTACACTTGATCATTACACAACATACTAGCATCCAGCCCATCAAATACTACATAAAACACAAAACACAAACAAGAGAAAGCAAAATATAGTGAACGCCTAAAACTGAATGCTTCAAAGTAAAAGAGCAAAGAACAACACAATTGAGAGAGACAACAAACTAGTGGGCACTTAACTCTCCAATTACAAGACCGAAACAAGGGCTCAACTCCAAATACCAACCAGAGATGCATGTGTTAAAAAGAAAATTAAACAAGGAATGAGGGATGGGTGTGATCCTTGTGTTTGCTTGTTTTAAGCCACTGCAACACCAGCGAGCCTTGCCTCCTCTCAGAGCCACTGCTCTCGGCCATCAGGTCAAGTGGCAATTTCCTCTTGGAGCCTACTTTGGGCGGTGTTAGGGCGGTTGGCCTCGCGTGGTTCCTCAATCTCTGCACATCTTTCGATTGAAGGGGCTTTACGATGAAATCCTCAGCTCCAATGGCTCGGCATCTGGTTGTGACAATAGGCCATAATAAGTAAAACAAACTATGCAATAGGGCTAAATTTTCACCAAACTACAAAATTTAGCGGAAGGGAGATAGTGTCGAACAATTAGGCAGCCAAATTGGTTCTCCAACCCAGTGCCAAATGCTAACTCCATTTTGGAGTTTGCTATGGTGTTGCGCCATATTTGGTGTAGCACTGTAGCGATAGCGCAAGGTTTTTTTTTTTTTTTAATTTTCTTGAATGGTTTAATTATTTGGTGAAATACATCAATTGTTGGGAATTAATAAAAAAGAATATAAAAGAATATTCTTTTTAGATTTCGTACAATGGGTTGGAGTTGAAAAGAGAATTTGGTGTGGTGCCAACTCTATTTTGATGAAAAACTAACTCTATTATGAAGTAAACGTGTTGGAGATGGCCTAAATCGTGGACTAGATAGCATGGAGTGGTAGTGATTTACAAGTCAAAAGTTAAGATGAGGAGGGAAGTAAGATTAGGATGGATTGGTAATGATGGGAGATGATTAAGAAGAAGACTTGAATGAAGGAATAATGTTGCGTGTGCCATTTTCGCATATAAAGAAAAGCTTTGATTTGCCGCATATTCTCTCTTTAGAGGGATCATAGGAATCTAGCGGTTTTGAATTGTTTGTCACCTTATGCAGCTATCCATTATGTGTGTGACTCTAGAGACCAACCATTTTGGCTTTTGCTTCACCCTAAATATCTGTGTGAATTGATAGGACACTTGCCCTTTAACAAGCAACTAAAGAAAGTGATTGTGTGTGTTTAGCTATTAATTTGATGTGAATGCTCTTGATAAATCTCTGAACTTTTTCTTTTTCCTTTTTTTCCCTTTTTTTTGAAACAATGGTAGGTCTATAGCCCTTGGATTACAAGTGGACTCAAGAGAGCAAGGGATAATAAAAGTAAATAAATAAATTAGAAAAGTTGTGATTATTTAGTTCAGCTTAAAGATACATGCTACACTAATGCAATCCTGACCGATGATAACAATCAATAGAAAGTAAATTAAGCTAAGCTTTAATACCGGGTTATTCTCTGTGGCTCATCTTCAGATGACATTACGACTACAGGAATAGATTTTGGGCAGCTGAGCTCCTGAAAGTTCGCAAAAATGAAAGAAAGATGAGGATCAACAGCCCAAAGCATGATGTATCTGGCAATTACTATACTTATTTCATGCTACAGAAATTAATAACAAAATAATACACAATACAGACTCAAAGAAAAGAGAAGAAAACATTGGTAAACTTGTTCTTCATACCTTAACAGCCTTTAGGAGGTCGTAGCCAGTCATCTCCGGCATGCAATAGTCAGTAAGGATTATGTCGATGTTCTGGTGCTGCTCAGGATTATCAAATGTTTACTTAGAAAATGAATTGTTAGCTAAAGTGCACACGAAATTACTATGTTGATGCTAGTGGGAATTGAATTATAAGTCCATAGCTTATTGCACACCACCCAACATCGACAGTTACACGCACTGATGCACAAAGTTATAAGATAAACAGCCTAGCAGGACTCGAGGGGGACTTACATTAGCAGCGGGCAGTTCAGCGTTTCCTTCTCCTAAGCCGAGAACTTCCATTGCTTTCTTTCCACTATCAACAGCAATGACTGAAATGAAACACAAGTAGTAAGGAACAAAGCAATTGCAGTGTTAGAATCCATCTCAAGTTGAGTAATAGATGAAACAATGGGGAAAATAAGAAAGGACAAGAGGTAAAGCTTCAATCTCTAAGTTAATGGATATGAGCTAAGTGAAATATTTTCCACTCTTTTTGCCAACGCTTCATTCTTCATGTTTGTAGAATCCGGATAGGTTTAGATTAGTTGACTTTAAGCATTTGAATTATTTGGGAATATTATCTACTCTTTTTCTTAGGGGAGAATTCTATCTACTCTTTATTGTAATTAGTTTCTAGTATTTGGAAATTTCATATGTTTGTATTGGATTAGTAATCTCAATTTGAGTCTTTTCTTTGAGTCATTAAGTTTTTGTATCTTCATGGAAAGGCTAAAGTGAATGATTTTGGCATCAATCTATCAAGTTATTATATTTCATTTCTCCCAAGAGAAGATATTATATTTCATAATCAAATAATTCAAAAATCGCCTTCTAAATTATTTACCTTGTGGATAGTGGATTCTATGATTATCTCGGGTTGAAATTTCAATTGAATTCATTTTCTGCCAACTGCCTGTTGCCAAAAAACTGACACTAATTTCTTTATTTGAGAGTCAAATAGCTATGTGTACACAAATTTCTTCTCATTATTAACAAAATTGGGATGGTAGTTTGCAGGAAATACCAAGAATATATGAGAAACATGAGCTAAGATAGTTGATCAAGTATTTCTCTAAGAATTTTTCACTGTGATACATGAGCAAAACAGAGAAACAGAGTTATTTTCATCATAGCCAGAGTATCTTAAGCAAATTACTGCTTATGATTTCAAAAGGGAACTACAATAACCCAAACAGAACAAAACTAATAAAAAGAGAACTTTTTACAATTCAATAACCACACGTATATGCCAATAATTCAGTAACACACAAAAAATAAAGAAAATAAAAATAAAATTTTAGTGCTCATCAAGAGAAGAAACATGCTCTGTTCAAATGAAACACCATCAATTGAACTCCAATCAACTTTGTTCAAAAACTTATTAAATTCAAATTCTATTATGATCAAAACAAAAACAAATCAACAAAATCTCAACAAAGAAACCATAGAACTAGCCAGCACAAAATCTAATCTGTACAAATTACTCTGACAAAAACAAAACTTCACAAACTATTATGAGAAACCCAGAAGCCAGAAGGACTCAAAACTAATATATATCCCACAAAAGAGTTATTAACAATAGAGTTTAATATGTGATGATACCTTCAAACAACTCTCCACTCTTTTTGAGCAACCTCTCCACTATGCTGCGGTCTACAGGGGAGTCATCCACCACCAACACCTTCAGCCCACACTTGTTGTCCACCACCACCTCCTCCTCTTTCACCCCCTCCTCCATTACCCTCCTCTCTTCAAGCTCAAGACCCAAAAGCCCACCAAGGCTTCAAGTGTTGCAGAGCTCCAGAAAGAGCTCTAGAGAAAGAGTGAGAGGTATTGACAATAGTGGTGGATTTTTTTTAGGTGTGAGAGTTTAAAGAGAAAGAAGGGAAAGGGGACCAAAGGTGGTGGAGTCCAATGAAGGAAAGATTGTGAAGAAGGAAAATACTTTTCAGTAGATTTGCTTGTCGGGGGAACCTTCCCCATCCCTTGGGGATCCGAGTCATTGACCTCCTCATTCACTCCCCTCTCTCTATCTTTTTGCAAAAACTTCACTTTTAAAGAAGAAAAAAAAAATTGCAGAGAGAGAGAGAGAGAGGAGAGAACAAAAAAAAAATTGAAGTTTCTGTTGGGTCTACATCAGAGAAATATTTTGGGGTCAAAAGATTGAGGTTGACACATATCAAACCTGATAAAAAAAAGTTGAAGTTGGGGTGGTGGTTGTTTGGAGTTCAAATTAGTATATTTATAGCAGCCAGCTAGAAGTTTTTGTGACATTCCAATGGTCGGCATGTTTTTTATAACAAAGTTCATTTCGTATATAGAAGATGGATGAGTCAATTTGAACCGTACGTATAGCTCCCTGATGATGCAAGAGGAAATTGAAATTGAAATTGTTTAGTGAGAGAGAGTACTGCAGTGATTTCATTATCTTAACCATGACTGGGGACATTAACTTGATCAAGAGAGAAAAATAAGAAAATGAAGAAACTTCAAAACGAGAGCTTTTCATACTTAATTTCTAATCTCTAAAATCTAGTTTATAACAGAGATATATGTGGCGAGTTTTTTATTATTAGGGGGAACGGTTTGACCTGATCGGAAATTGATATAAAAAAACACTCTAATCTTATAAATTCTGATTTAAAAATAGAAAATACATAATTCGAAAAGAATATTTTGATTAACGAAATCAAATATATTCATGTGAAACTCACGTGATGTATTTACACCAACAGAGGAGGTATAAGGGCATAGAACCAACGTCTACTTAACCCGACCCGAAACTACCGTATAAGAACATGACACAACATGCCATGCTACGCTCATGGATTAACCCTAAACATATTGACAAAGCTTAAAACATGAAACATGAATCAATGGTGATGAATGGAAACAGGGTGTCTTTGCTCGTAAGTGGTGACAAACAAAGAGACAAACGAGATATGTGAGGCCTGTTGTAATGTATTTGTCAAGGCATCTAGCTGCAGCACCCCCCACCAAACTGGTCCAAGGCCTAATCGAATAGAGTCTGGAGGCGGGCCCCACGCACAGGCCGAGGTTTTCAATTGCAGGATCTACACAAAATCTGCGGAGAACGACGGTGCGGGGCCCGGCCCAGATCGATAGGGCCCGGAAGATCTTGACTCCCGGACACCAAAATGTTCCTGGGGCCCGGGCCCAGGTGTGGGCCGTCCCTGTCGCCCAGCGATCGGAGCAGCCACCGAGAAATGATGGGACGCAAGCGCCATAACACTGTTAGAACGTAACGAACAGGAAATGGGGCGCAGAAAATTCAAATGGGGCCTACGCTATTGGATTTTTAAAAGAAATGAGACGCAGGAACTTCACAAAGACTAATTTTTTGAGCTTTTTCAGTGTGACGAAACTAACAGAGAGGCCACATAGTATTTTTACGGGCCCCGCAGCAATCGTTTTTTTTTTTTACAGACAATCAAACAGTACTTCATGAAAAACTGATTTAGCTCCCGTGTGAACCTCATGAACAAGTAAGTTTCAAGGCTCATTTCCTTCAAAACAAATAGGCCCTTAGATTCTCATGAGAGAGTCAAATTCAATCCACCGATCTCTCTGATGCTTGCATTTGTTGGGTTTGCTTGATGTTTGGAGTTTGTCCCACTTACAAATAAATAGAGATGTTGGGTTGGTATGGGATCGGGCCGGAGTTCGGATTGGATCTTATGAAATTCGCATACAGATTTATTATAAATTTCGTACAATTACTCGTGGATATGAAATTCACAATATCATATATCATATTCAGTTTTGAGTTTTATGCACATGAAAAGATGACTGAAAAGATGACTAAAATTGAAGACTTGCTTGCAACTAATTTTATTAACTAGTTTTGTATGACAATATTAGAATCTATATATCTAACCTGATAAGTTATGGGATACGATTTGGAGGAGTCGAGTTCAATAAAATTGGGTCTGGTTCAAATTGGATTATCTTTGACATCTCAAATCAATTTGAGATGATATTCATGTAACATAAGAGTTTTTATACGTTTACCTTACTTTTTCCTAAAAGATTCTCTAGTGAACTTGGATTCCCCGGTTTAGATTTAGGAGAGTGTGGGCATAGATTCCATCCTTGATTACTCACATAATATAAAATAGAAAAATTTTGCTACAGCTACCTATTTTGTTTCATAATTAGAAAAAAAAAAAAACCCAGCTTTATAATTTTGTTCGTTACAGTCTTGATGTAGGACACCAAAGAGTAAGACAAGACAAATAGCAAGCTAACATAACTTGACCTGTCGACAGCCCTTCTTTTGAACTGTCGACAGGCTTTTCCCGAAAGTAAAAATTTGATAAATTTCATTTAACTGCCAACAGCACCCTTCAGCTGTCGACAGCCCTATTACGTAACAGAGTATCTGAGTTTTCTTAGAATTCTGTTTTAGGTTTCAAATTTGGATTCCGATAGATTTTACACTTTATTTTGAACTTTTTTTCTTTATTTTGAATTTAGTTTTCATAGATTGAATAGGATTTATTGTAAGTCTATAAATAAGCCGCTTGTACTCTTTATCTTTTAATCAAAAAATTTATTAATAAAATTGAGATTTCTCTCGAAATTGCTCGTAGATTAGAGTTGTTATCTCTGTTGGAATTTGTGTCGAACAAATAGTCCCACATCGGCTAGACATGGGGATGGTCTTGGGTTTATAAGGATTTGGGCCACTCCACCTAGAAGGCTAGTCTTTTGAGATGGCACCCCGAGTCCTTACAAATGGTATTAGAGTCATGCCCGAACTTAGTCGTGTGTGTGGTGATAATCAATCCCCAAGGTGCAGCAAAAGTGTAATAGGCCCCTGTTAAGCTGGATCTATAAAGATTAAGCTCACGAGGTGCTTCATGTAAGACGTGTTTCCCAACGCAATGGAGACAAGTACTCCAGGTCTTTTATGTAAGACATATTGTCATCCAACGCAATGAAGAGGAATGACCTTGCTTAAGCACATGATCTTTTCGGATGAGAAATGAGAAAGATCGACTTGCAGGGAGACTCAATTCTCAAGGCGCAAAAAGGCGCAATAAAGTCCTTATTGTTGGAACATATTTCGATGAAGACGTTTGTGAGATCAAATTCATTTGGAGCTCTAACACATGACGAATCAAGAGTTCTACATGATCAAGATGTGCCAAAGGAGAGTTGATAGAGTGTGGTTTGTAAAGTTGAAATAGCATGTAAAAGCCTTGACACAAACACACACTTCATTGGTCCATTAGTCGACTTGATGTCTATTATAAGTCGACTAATCCTTGATGTAGTCGACTAACCCAGTTACCCAAGTCGACCAATCCTGTGTCCTGAAACAGACCAACTCTCTATTTGTGTATTAGTCGACCAAACAGTCAACTATAGTCGACTAATATATTTTCTAGTCGACTAACCCATGTCACCAAGTCGACTAACAGTTGATCCAGTCGACTTATAAACAGTTGCAGTCGACTTGAAGTAGTTATCCAGAAACCTGTCTGTCAACCGACACTTGACCGAGTCGACTAATAGCTAAACCTAGTCGACTAATAGTGAAAATTTTGCCTAGTCTAGTCGACTAACTCAGAACCCAAGTCGACTAATAGGCAGTTCTGACTGTTGGACAGTTTCTGATTGTTGGTCTTTTGTGCAACGTTTTCCAACATTTCAAACATTCAAAATGCACCTGTAACTACCCTAACTTACCCTAGTCTTCAGCTATATAAGGGTAGTTAGTCCAAAGGCCATTACTAAGAGTTTTTATCAGTTTTCCAAAGCCAAAAATCTAAAAATCTGAAAACTGTTTTTCCAAACTTCTGTTCTTCACAAAAGACATTCCTATTGTGAAGTTCTGTGAAGCTTCGTTTCCTATACTAGACCTTGTTCACATACACATTCAGTATCAATGCTTATAGGATAAAAGAGTTGTAATTCTCAAAGTGATCATTGTACACGGGAGGCTTCTTGGTTGTAGAGGCAGTTGTACAAGGTGAAAGGTATTCTCTTGGTGGAAGAGAAGGTGTTCTCTTGGTGGAAGAGAAGGTGTATACATTTGGCGAAGGGATTTGTCAAGTGGTGTACATGGTGTATTGATTTTGGGTTGCAAATCAAGGTTAAAGCAAAATCTCAAGCGGGTGGCTTGGGGACTGGATGTAGGTCACAAGGACCGAACCAGGATAAATACTCTTGTTTGCGTTTGTGCATTTTCTGAGATTTGATTTCCTTTTTGTAAGTTACTTCTTTGATTAACGATTAATCCTTCCTGTCTAGTGTTTGTGTTGATTTAATTATAGATCCAACATTTGGTATCAGAGCGGGTACAAGTCAACAACAAAGATGGCAACGGAGTTTCCCTCATCCCAATTCAAAGAAGGATATTCTACACAACGTCCACCGCTATTTGACGGAACCAACTACAACTATTGGAAGTGTAGAATGAAGATATACTTGCAGTCACTCAACTACGACCTTTGGAACATCGTAGAAGCATCGTACACCAAGCCCACAACCAACTACAACGCTTGGAGTGAAGATCAAAAGAAGAACGCGAACCTTGACGCCAAAGCGATGAATGCTCTATTCTGTGCCCTAACCAAAGAAGAGTTAAACCGTGTTTCAACAGCAACTTCTGCACATCAAATATGGCATACTCTTCAGGTAACACACGAAGGCACTAATAAAGTTAAGGAATCTAAAATATCTGTTCTTGTCCACAGGTTTGAGTTATTCAAAATGGAGGAGAATGAAACCATATCCGAGATGGTTACAAGATTCACCGACATCACCAAACATTAGCATCCCTTGGAAAGGACTACACCCAAGTTGAAAGAGTTCGAAAGATCCTTCGTGCACTCACACCAGAATGGGAGAAGAAGACAACCGCCATTGAAGAGGCGAATGATCTCTCAACTATGACATTAGAAAACCTAATCGGTAATCTAATGGCATATGAAGTGCAGTTAGAAGAAAGAAAGAAGGACCAAGAGAGACAACACCGCTCAAAGAAGAAAGAACTTGCCTTCCATGCATCTTCCGACACGGACAATGATGACGAAGAGGAGATGGCAATGCTCTCAAAGAAATTCAGGAAATTTCTAAAGCAAGGTAAATTTAAATGCTTTAATTGTGATAAACCAGGTCATATGAAGATGGATTGTTCTTTGCTTAAGAGAAAAGATAAGTACAAGAGTAAGAAGTTCAGAAAGAAGAAGAACTACGAAGCATCATCAGAATACAGTGATTCATCTTCATCTGATGAAGAAGAATCCACTGAACGTGTCAACCTATGTTACATGGCACTTGAAGATGATGAGGTATCATATTCTGAACTCTCTGATGCATTCCATGAATTATTTCTTGATCTGAAAATGAAAAACTGAAAAACAAGTTTTTGTCAAAAGAAAATGATAAACTTTTAAAGGAAAATTCATGTTATGCATTATAATGTTCATCTATAAATTCTCAACAATAAGATGAGTTTGAAAAAGTCATATCATCTTTGAAAAAATGAAAATGAGAAATTTATAAAAGAGAACATTTTTCTGAAAAAGGAAACTAAGTCTTTGAATGAAAGGATTTCTATATTGGATAAAGACATGTTAGTTTTTAAAAATAAATATGAAGATCTTTTGCAAAATGTGACTAAGTTTAATAAAGGAAAAGAAAATTTAAATGCTTTATTATCTTTTCAGAAATTGTCACATAATAATCATGGTATTAGTTTTGTTGAAAAATCTTCATATTATATAATCCATATAGTTCTTGTGTAAAAAGAAAGCCAAAGAAAAATAAGTTTATATGGATTCCAAAGAATTTAAATTTTCATGATAAAAATACATATATTGCTTCATACATGCATGATATATGTGATTCTTGCAACTATGGTATATTAACAGGTGGAAACCAAATTCTAAATGGATTTGGACTCCTAAAGTTAAATATGTTCTTTTATGTTTGGTACCATCTAACGTTTATCTTGCAGGTACCATATAAAAATTGATAAAGAACAATATATATATATGTGCTAATATTTGTTGCAGGGGGAGAACAAAGTATTTCTCTATTTGTTATAACCCAATTTCTGCAGGGGAGAAAAAATATAACATATCTTCTGCAGGGGGAGGACTTGTGCACACAAAGCGTCATCATCAAAAAGGGGAGAATATTGGAACATATTTCGATGAAGACGTTTGTGAAGATCAAATTCATTTGGAGCTCTAACACATGACGAATCAAGAGTTCTACATGATCAAGATGTGCCAAGGAGAGTTGATAGAGTGTGGTTTGTAAAGTTGAAATAGCATGTAAAAGCCTTGACACAAACACACACTTCATTGGTCCATTAGTCGACTTGATGTCTATTATAAGTCGACTAATCCTTGATGTAGTCGACTACCCAGTTACCCAAGTCGACTAACCTGTGTCCTGAAACAGACCAACTCTCTATTTGTGTATTAGTCGACCAAACAGTCAACTATAGGACTAATATATTTTCTAGTCGACTAACCCATGTCACCAAGTCGACTAACAGTTGATCCAGTCGACTTATAAACAGTTGCAGTCGACTTGAAGTAGTTATCCAGAAACCTATCTGTCAACCGACACTTGACCGAGTCGACTAATAGCTAAACCTAGTCGACTAATAGTGGAAATTTTGCCTAGTCTAGTCGACTAACTCAGAACCCAAGTCGACTAATAGGAGTTCTGACTGTTGGACAGTTTCTGACTGTTGGTCTTTTGTGCAACGTTTTTCAACGTTTCAAACATTCAAAATGCACCTGTAACTACCCTAACTTACCCTAGTCTTCAGCTATATAAGGGGTAGTTAGTCCAAAGGCCAATTACTAAGAGTTTTTATCAGTTTTCGAAAGCCAAAATCTAAAAACCTGAAACTGTTTTTCCAAACTTCTGTTCTTCACCAAAAGACATTCCTATTATGAAGTTCTGTGAATTCTTGTTTCCTATACTAGACCTTGTCCACATACACATTCAGTATCAAGGCTTATAGGATAATTGAGTTGTAATTCTCAAAGTGATCATTGTACACGGGAGGCTTCTTGTTGTAGAGGCAGTTGTACAAGGTGAAAGGTATTCTCTTGGTGGAAGAGAAGGTGTTCTCTTGGTGGAAGAGAAGGTGTATACATTTGGCGAAGGGGATTTGTCAAGTGGTGTACATGGTGTATTGATTTTGGGTTGTAAAATCAAGGTTAAAGCAAAATCTCAAGCGGGTGGCTTGGGGACTGGATATAGGTCACAAGGACCGAACCAGGATAAATACTCTTGTTTGCGTTTGTGCATTTTCTGAGATTTGATTTCCTTTTTGCAAGTTACTTCTTTGATTAACGATTAATCCTTCCTGTCTAGTGTTTGTGTTGATTTAATTATAGATCCAACACTTATAGAGCTAGTTGAGCTCTAGAGATTGGCAGCAGATCCCTGCTTCACGTAAGACATGTGCTGTAATGCAGTAAAAAGGATCTCGATCTCAATTAAGCATATGCTTTACAGGTGTGAAGATGGTCTTCTAGGTGTGAAGATGAGCTTACAGGGAGACTCTTTGTCTGAGAGGGGAATTGTTGGGATTTGGGTCGAACTAATAGTCCTACATCATCTAGAATGGTCTTGGGTTTATAAGGATTTAGTCTACTCTACCTAGAAGGCTAGTCTTTTGGGATGGTGCCTCGAGTCCTTACAATCTCTTACTAATGAATTCGAGTAAATCGCTAGTAGATTCGAATGTCATGTTCCTGAATTAAAGGACAACTTCTATCGAAAGTCTTCATAGTTCGTGGGGGATAGAACGAGATGTAGCCGATGTCGTTCATCTCCTCGCTTTTTACGTCAATTGGTATTAGAGCTTCGCAACTTTTCGATGATGGTAGGAGACGGCGATGGATTGTTAAACGCCCCGATTTCGCGGGTACAGAGACGTTACTGCGACATATATACGCAGGCTGAAAATACCCTCACGTATATACCCTAAGCATCAGTACAACTAAGAATCAGAGTTCGAAAGTATGTGGTGCATTAGACATTCCAACATATGAGTACAATTACAAAGTTATCACAGGATGTGACACAATATTATAATAATATTACATTACCGATAAGTGCAAATGCGAGAATACAAAGAGATATATAATAATAAACTGTACAAAAGGCGCTCACGAGTCACGAAGGGAAAACTCAAGAGCTGAGTAGGGGGCCTAGAAGGATAGGGTCTCAGACGGTCTACCGATGATCTTTGCTTCTGCTGCACATCTCTGATCAGTAACTGAAAGAATCCATAAGCTCTAAACTCTGGGATCTGGACATGAAGATTCAGAGGAGTCAGCACTCCTCCAACGAGTGTGTGGCGAATGCCAAATGGCGTGCATGGATAAGCACGTGTATCAATAATTCTGAGTTAAAAGACATGCATTGAAAACTGTGTCGTGTGCGTACGCATGCCAGACATGAAACATTAAGTAATGGTGATAACAGGGAATCAGTATAAAACGAGGAGTGATCAAGTCAGGAGGATAAGTACAGTGGAACATGAGCAATATCAAGCAGGAGACCAGAGGAGTAGTACACAAGTAGTAAACTAAAAACATAATAATGATTAATAAATTGAAAATCCAAAGTAAAACCTAATGAAAGTAATTCTGACAAAACCAATGGCATAACCCAGTTTGCAAAGTGATCACACACGTGCGTTGCATGTTTTCGTATCATATGTGTCACACTTATTCATTTTTATTTAAATAAAACTCTGCTATTAATGTATTTTCATGGTTAATAGCGTGTAGAGTAATTAAGGAAGAAAAGAGAGAGATAGACAGTTTTATCCAATTAAATCTAAAAGTTCAAAAGAAAGGGGATCGATTCAAATTCAGAGGTGTTGGCCAAAAGGTCCATCACTCTAGTTTTGATGATGATCAACTCATGTAATTATAGTACTAATGATCTTGTGCTTATTTAGTCTCAGATTTGTGATCAAGATCTTAGTAGGTGCGTAGCTTCAACAAAAGATTTAAAGTCAAGCTTTGGAGTTAGCACGATTTGATTCAAGAGCTTGTGCATCAAGACCACATCAAGTACTCAAGAGGAGTCTAGCTCGTTGGATTAAGTTTGGACAAAGTCAAGAAGATGAGAATACTTCAAGTGAAGACTTCAGATCAAGACTTGAGTCTAGGTTGTTTTTATAAGATTTTGTTTTAGATTAAAATGTAAAAGATAGAATAGTTGGTGGATTGCTCAAGTATATCATACACACACACACACACACTCTTGATTTAGATGAGTTTTCATAAAAGAATTTTTATTTTGGAAAAATACAAAAGAGTTTTCCTTTTGAAAAATACCGGTTTGATTTTTGGAATTCTAAAGTATACATATCTTTAACCAAAATCATGTTAGTGCTTATTGTCAAAAATATAGATATTTCACCATATATGTGTAGAGAATCATATCCATACACACCATGCTTTAAAAGAGTTTAAAATATCTTGTTTTTGTATTTGGAGAAGTTTTGGAAAAATCTATTTTTGAAAATACAGATTTTGTTTTAGCCAGAATTTCTAAGTTACAAAAATAGTCAAATTGTTTGTAACATGCCTTGATTTTGCTCAAACATGTTTTTTTTTATCAAAGTATAATATTGAAACTATTTTTGTAGATTTTTGGTGAATTTATGGGATTTTATTTAAGCTAAAAGTCAACATTTTATATCCCTTAACTGTCCTGACCTGGCTTCTGTCGGTCGACCGACCGGTCGACCGAGCTTGAAGTCGGTCGACCGACGTGCACAGAATGTGCACGCCATGTCTGCTGGTGGGCCGGTCGACCGACCCAGTCGACCGCAGAGAGCTTCTGCTATCTTGAAAGCCCCGGTCGACCGGGCCGGTCGACCGACATAGAACTCTGTTCTCTGTTCCAGGCAGCGGTCGACCGGGCCGGTCGACCGAGGCTCCAACGGTCAGAATTCTGACCGTTGGCAGTCGACCGTCAGCCCGCCAGGCTGAAAAATGCCCCAACGGCTAGTTTTCTCTATCCCTATATAAAGAGGGGTTTTGGGGCTGTTTTCTACAAGATTTTAAAGTGGATTCTAAGCCAGTTTTTCCAACTCTATTAGGTGTTTATCTCCACTTGTTTAAGAGCCAAATTGCCATATCAAAAGGAGAGATTTTCAAGAGTGTTTTGAAAAAGTGATTTTCTTGAGTTTTTCTCTACCAATTTCAATCCTAGTTTTCTCACACAAACACTTGAGCTATCCATTGCTATATCTACCTATAGGGATATTTGTGTGAGAGGATTTTAGGTGATCAAAGTGTTGTGATCACCAAAGTTCCATTTTTGTACTTTGAGGACGCGGACGTGTGTGTTCGCGTTGTTTCGGGTTCTAGTGAGAACTCGGTGTTTGAGGTGCGGCCTCGGCGAGCTAGTGGGCTTGCGGTGTATTCTTGCGGAACGAGTGAAGGGACTAGAGAGTCCAAGGAGTTCAAGTGTGAACTCGCCTTGTAGGTGTTGCGGCACCGAGTGATCCGGTGGGATCAGTTTATAGTGGAAATCCTTCAAGTGTTGAAGGCGGGGACATAGAGCAAGTGTGCTCCAACCTCGAAACAAATCTCCTGTGTTTGCGATTGCTCTCTCTCTCTCTCTCTCTTACTTGTTTATTTCTTGCATGCTTATATTGCCTTCATCATTAATTGCTAGATATAACTTGTGCTTAATTGTTATATGATTGGGGATTGTTTTCTAACACTCGTATTCAACCAAGAGAGCCAACGCGGCACCTCAACTCTTATTTAGAGGAATCTTGAGGAGTTAGTCCAGAGCCTTCATGGGGAATCCAGCTACACTCTTGTGTTCAAGTGTGAACTCGCCTTGTAGGTGTTGCGGCACCGAGTGATCCGATGGGATCAGTTTATAGTGGAAATCCTTCAAGTGTTGAAGGCGGGGACGTAGAGCAAGTGTGCTCCAACCTCGAAACAAATCTCCTGTGTTTGCGATTGCTCTCTCTCTCTCTCTCTCTTACTTGTTTATTTCTTGCATGCTTATATTGCCTTCATCATTAATTGCTAGATATAACTTGTGCTTAATTGTTATATGATTGGGGATTGTTTGCTAACACTCGTATTCAACCAAGAGAGCCAACGCGGCACCTCAACTCTTATTTAGAGGAATCTTGAGGAGTTAGTCCAGAGCCCTTCATGGGGAATCCAGCTACACTCTTGTGTTATACTTGGTGTTTAGTTAATAAGTTTTTAATTCCGCATTATTTGACCATTAGATTAGCCATCACCTATTCACCCCTCTCTAGGTGATTACAAGTGGTATCAGAGCCAAGTGCTCTTAATTTGGGTCTAACAACCTAGAGTTAAAGATCCTCATTTTGTTGCTAATCACAATATTTGTACACACACCATGGATTTCTTGTCACCTCCACTTTTGACATTCTTAATATCCAAACTTGGAAGGTTAAGATGTCTTTGTACCTCAAAGGCCTAGGTATTCATGTTTTTTGCTACCACTAAAGATTCTATGTTAATAATAGCAAGTATATGAGGCTAACTCAAAAGCCCTACATGCTTTAAGATCTACCCTAAATGATGTTTATTTATCTAGGGTTGCTAATCTTGATTCGGCTTTTGTAGTATGGAACTCTTTGATCTACCTTGACGAACAAGAACAATACTATGCGGGGAGCGACTCGGATGTTGGAAGTGACGCTTCCAACGTGTGCTACATGGTCCAAGGGGATAACCCCCTTGAGGTAACTACCGAATCCGAGGTAGATGAAGATGTTATATGTCATATGATGAGCTTACATCTTTTTGTCAGCAACTTCTTAAAAAATATGACATGCTTAGAAAAGATAATAAGAAAATGAAAATAAAATTGATTGCATGTCAAAAGAGAAGGATTCTTTTCAAACAAGATTTGAAAATGCTTTAAGAAAATGAGTCTTTAAAAATAAAGTTGCATGCATTGAAAAAAAAAAATGAAAGTTTGAAAAATGAAAATATTTCCTTGCTTTCTAAATTGAATGATTTATTTGAAGGAAATACTTCATTGAAAAACAAAAATTGTTTTGGTGAAAAACAAAAAGAAGTTGCTTTACAAGAAAACAACTCTTTAAAAAGAAAAATGGTTTGAAAAAGAAAAAGAAAATGTTTCTAAAAAGAATAAGAAAAATGATTCTCATTCTTCCGTGCTTTACATGCCACTATTAATCAAAATGAGATTAAATCTTTGAAAAATAAAATAAATTGTTTGAGCTCAACTTTGAGACATGTGCATTTAACCATAAAATTGGAATCCTTGTTTCAAAAGAAACAAGTTCCCCATATTTATGCACAACACCCACAACATGCATATGCACACTTTGCACATCATGATCACACCCACACTCATATGCATCCTAGAGTGTACAAATGTACACATTGTGACCGCAAGGCCATTTAGAAAAGTTTTATTTTAATAAGATACACCATATTAATTTTGCTAAGAAAAATGTTTGGGTTACTTATAAGACTAACCTCATAGACCCAAACAAAAATGGGTACCAAAATTCCCACCTTGTATTTTTGATGTAGGTGCGGGCTCTCACAAAACGTGAGAGGGATGGTGCCTTGATGGTGGATGCACATGGACATGATGGACATATATTTGATGCACCGCTATTAAGGAGGTTTGGTGGACAACCACCATGTTTTGGAGAATTAGAACATAGTTCTTTGGTTTGGTAACTATCTCTAAACTCTTATTTTATTTACATGCTTGTTCATATATGATATTTTTAGCATGCACATGTTTTTTTTGTTTTTTCTTCATGTGGTAAATACTAGTTTCGATGTAGTTTTTATCAAAACTTGGATATATACGTGTACAAGTAGTGAGCAACAAACTGATTCATATATGTTTGCACTTCATTGTTCATTGTACTCACTATATGCAGATGTATAGCTTAGTTTTGATAATTCCCTCATTTACACTTGTTTTGCCTATTTCATGTTTTACTTCATGTATATGTATTTTGTATTCAAATCTAATAAATATACATGTATGTCTCTTAAGTCTCTTGCCTTCATGCAAACTATATCATAGACTCTTTTATGTTTGGGATATGTATGCATATTGTTAGTTTTGGATAAAACATACATATACCTAGAAGTTTGTTTTTAAGATGAAAAATGAATTTTTTTTTTGATTTCACCTTTATATGAAAAATGAATTTTCATGATTTATTTTGATAAAAATAAGATTCATGTTTGTTTTGAGCCTCAATGATTATCTTCATGGAAAATGCTAATTACATAATTTTTGTACACTCGCACTTTATTCGTTTATTCATGACTATGTTTCATGATCATTTTGAGCTTTATGGACCTTGAGTGTCAAATTTGTGTATTTGGTATGTTTCATGATATACATATGATTTGGTTTCATATTTTAAAGGACTTTAACTAGTTTTTTCAAAATAAAAAAATTACTTTTAACTAGTTATTATTCTTCATTTGGTAGTAATTTTCAATGCTAAAATAATTTCAAAATTATTTTTTGAAAACCCCTACCAACACCGTTATGGGTGGACGGATGGGCGATTATACCTTGCAAACCTTATCGAAAATCCTTTACCTTGTGCATAAAAGGGTGGTAGGTTATGAGTTATATACTTGATCTCAATTGATATTTTTTTTGTATATACTCATATTTTGTTTTCTATATATATATGCTTCATAATTTCCATAATATCAATTCCTATTGGTATTTTCATTCTCATACATATATATGATTTGTTTGTGCTTGAGTTAAAATCGATTTACATATTTAAAGCACAAAGTATGTTTATGCTGAGCTTGATTCAAATCCTTATTTTCAATTGGTTTCTCAATTGATATTTAATAAGCTTATGCATTATTTTAAAATTGGTATTTTTATTGATATCAAAATAATTTTCAATTGGTATCAATATGATTCTATTTTATTAAAATTCAAATTTTGTAATGTTTATTTACAATTGGTATCTTAAAATTTGATTGATTTACAAGTGGTACCTTTAAAAAATTTTGTTTATATTATATCTTAAAATTTGATTACAAGTGATATCTCAAAATTTGTCTTATTGAGGAAAATTCAAAATTTTGTTTTAATATGAAATTTTGAAAATTAAAAATGTTTTGATTTGTATTTCCTATATGCAAGGGGAACTTAATATCTCTTCTACATATAGATTCATGTTGAGTGTATCTTATATTTGAGGAGCTTGACAACTCTTCTTTATGCGGTACACGTGTGTAGGGGGAGCTTCACATATCTTCTTATGCATTGTATATTATGCGTTATGTGAGTTAGGGCTTGTCATCCCTTCTTCATGTAATGCATGTATGCAGGAAAGTTAACTTAGCGTCTTCCTCTTCATGAATGCATATCGCATATATCTCTATTATTGATTTGTTTTATGTCACCCATTTGTTGATTTCTTTTGTTTTCAACACAAAGGGGGAGAACATTGTTTTGTTTTTAGTTTAACCCTTTGTTGATGATTGACAAAAAAGGGGAGAAGTATTTGGTATATATGCATGTTTCCTTACTTTATTCATAAAGGGGGAGAAAGGATTGTTTATGCATATATTTTTTGTATTGCAAAAAGGAGAAAAGAATTTGATGAGTTTTATGTTTGATTAGCATGTTACATCTCCTTGTAGTTGCATACATATTTATGAGCTTTCATTGCATAATTATTTGTTTATTGTTATGCATGAGTTAAGGGGGAGCTTCCTTGAAGCTTTACTTTAATCCATGCATATATAACTCCATGAGTTTTGTCATCATCAAAAGGGGGAGATTGTTGGCCCAAAAGGCCCATCACTCTAGTTTTGATGATGTTCAACTCATGTAGTATAGTACTAATGATCTTGTGTTTATTTAGTCTCAGATTTGTGATCAAGATCTTAGTAGGTGCGTAGCTTCAACAAAAGATTTAAAGTCAAGCTTTGGAGCTAGCACGGTTTGATTCAAGAGCTTGTGCATCAAGACCACATCAAATACTTAAGAGGAGTCTAACTCGTTGAATCAAGTTTGGACCAAGTCAAAAAGATGAGAAGACTTCAAGTGAAGACTTCAAGATCAAGACTTGAGTCTAGGTTTGTTTTATAAGATTTAATTTAGATTAAAATGTAAAGGATAGAATAGTTGGTGGATTGCTCAAGTATATCATATACACACACACTCTTGATTTAGATGAGTTTTCATAAAAGAATTTTTATTTTGAAAAAATACAAAAGAGTTTTCTTTTTGAAAAATACCGTTTAGTTTTTGGAATTCTAAAGTATACATATCTTTAACCAAAACCATGTTTAGTGCTTATTGTCAAAAACATAGATATTTCAGCATATATGTGTAGAGGATCATATCCATACACACCATGCTTTAAAAGAGTTTAAAATATCTTGTTTTTGTATTTGGAGAAGTTTTGGAAAAATCTATTTTTGAAAAATACAGATTTTGTTTTTAGCCAAAATTTTTAAGTTACAAAAATAGTTCAAATTGTTTGTAACATGTCCTGATTTTACTTAAACATGTTTGTTCATCAAAGTATAATATTGAAACTATTTTTGTAGATTTTTGGTGAATTTATGGGATTTTATTTAAGCTAAAAAGTCAACATTTTATATCCCTTAACTGTCCTGACCTGGCTTCTGTCGGTCGACCGGACCGGTCGACCGAGCTTGAAACGTGCACAGAATGTGCACGCCATGTCTGCTGGAGGTCCGGTCGACCGACCCGGTCGACCGCAGAGAGCTTCTGCTCTCTGGAAAGCCCCGGTCGACCGGGTCGGTCAACCGACAGAGAACTTTGTTCTCTGTTCCATGCAGCGGTCGACCGGGCCGGTCGACCGAGGCTCCAACGGTCAGAATTCTGACCATTGGCGGTTGACCGGGCCGGTCGACCGTCAGCTGCCAGGGCTGAAAAATGCCCCAACGGCTAGTTTTCTCTAGCCCTATATAAAGAGGGGTTTTGGGGCTGTTTTCTACAAGATTTTCAAGTGAGTTTTGAGCCAGTTTTTCCAACTCTATTAGGTGTTTATCTCCACTTGTTTAAGAGCCAAATTGCCATTCAAAAGGAGAGATTTTAAAGAGTGTTTGAAAAGTGATTTTCTTGAGTTTTCATCCACCAATTTCAATCCTAGTTTTCTCACACAAACACTTGAGCTATCCATTGCTATATCTACCTATAGGGATATTTGTTGTGAGAGGATTTTAGGTGATCAAAGTGTTGTGATCACCAAAGTTCCATCTTTGTACTTTGAGGGGGCGGACGTGTGTGTTTGCGTTGTTTCGGGTTCTAGTGAGAACTCGGTGTTCGAGGTGCGGCCTCGGCGAGCTAGTGGGCTTCCGGTGTGTTCTTGCGGGAACGAGTGAAGGGACTAGAGAGTCCAAGGAGTTCAAGTGTGAACTCGCCTTGTAGGTGTTGCGGCACCGAGTGATCCGGTGGGATCGGTTTATAGTGAAAATCCTTCAAGTGTTGAAGGCTGGGACGTAAAGCAAGTGTGCTCGAATCTCGAAATAAATCTCCCGTGTTTGCGATTGCTCTCTCTCTCTCTATCTCTTACTTGTTTATATCTTGCATGCTTATATTGCCTTCATCATTAATTGCTAGATATAACTTGTGCTTAATTGTTATATGCTTGGGATTGTTTGCTAACACTCGTATTCAACCAAGAGAGCCAACGCGGCACCTCAACTCTTATTTAGAGGAATCTTGAGGAGTTAATCTAGAGCCCTTCACGGGGAATCTGGCTACACTCTTGTGTTATACTTGGTGTTTGGTTTAATAAGTTTTTAATTCCGCATTATTTGGCCATTAGATTAGCCATCACCTATTCACCCCCCTAAAGGTGATTACAAGCGGTTCTAAAGGCCATCTTATCTGAAGACCGGGTATATCAGATGAGATAATATCATTCAAATTCAAAGGAAAAATATATTAGAAGAAAACTCTATCAGTTTCACTGAGAATAAAGAGATAGATCGTCAAATCTAAATCTGAAATTCAAAATCCAAAAGAATAAATGAATAGAGAGAATATCAACGGATGGGATGAAGCAATTTAGGCTCGGATTCAGACTAAATACATTTTAGTATTTGAATCATAACTTTCGCTATTGAAACTCAAATCTGATGATTCAAAATGATCCAGAAGAAGACTTAAAGGGCTATAACGCTTATGTTGGTCACTATTTCTAATTCTATTTTTTTGATAAGTTATATTCAGCAATCAACAGGCTAACTAGCTGTAGATCAGAATTGAATATCCATATCAAATCAAGTTTGGAGATAAGGAGAGGATTCAAATTCAGAAATAGTCAGCTCCCCTATATTTTGACTCATTTTCTTAATCATTTCTATCCTATAAATATCCCACACATTAGAGACAGAGGGACGATCAAGCTGAGAATAGAATAGATTTTTGTATAGGTTTAACTTAGATTTTTCTTTCTCTTTAAATGTAAATTTTATTTTGTTATGTAACTAAGATCGATGAATAGTTTTATGGGAGAACAAGAGTTATGCTTGTACTAAGAGTGACACTGAGAGTGACACAGATTAAGTATTCTTCCTTCCTTTTATTGTTATTTAACTTAATCGAATTTTCTTTTCTACTCTTATTTTTTATGCTTCTCTCTTTTGTATTTGTGAATCTAAACGACTCCAATAGTTTCAAAGTTACGTTGCCCTTGCAAGTGTCATTGATTGCCTATGGTGATGAATAATCATTTCTATGGTAGTATAGTTTGTACCTTCATTTCATAGTGTAGATCGGGAATGAGAAAGATCTCATCTGTCATGCTTATCTCGCCTTCAAGTAAAGGTACATCGTTGACAAGGATTCTAAGGTAAGTCATCAACCAGAAGAGGTAGGTAAGTTCTTTTAGTTTTCTTTTAATCTTTAGTTTAGATTACCTCCATCAACAAATCTCTACTATTTTCAATTTCTCTATACAAAATCACCATCTCCTTCTATCTACCACTTTCATAATTTAACATAACTTAAATTTTCTTTTCTTTTAAAGAATAAAAGAAGAACTTTAATCATTTTAAGTAACTTAAAAGAGAACTTGCAAAAAGCTTCCTTCGCTAGCCCCTCCTTGTGGATCACGACCTGCATAGCTACTCACTATAGCGGTAGCATTGAGCACTTGAACTTTTGTTCTGTATTCCTGAAATTCTATATTTATGCGTACAGATCTGAACTCAATTAAAATTTTGGCGCCGTTGCCAGGAGGGACGGTAAGTGACTATTTTTTGTTTACTTTATTGATTAACCTTCTTCTTTATTCTTGGTATACATGTTTAACAACAAAGAAATTTTTGCTACAATGGACATATATGTGGCATTGAACTCTGCTCAAGAAAGTCGAGCCCAGAAGTCCACAGATTTGCTACATTCTCGTGGCAATTTGAGTGAACTACTAACCTGTATTTTTATAGGTTGGCTGAATTACAAAGTTTAAATATCAGCAGCTATTTATTTTCTTGTTTGATTCACTATACATACATTTCTAATTCAACAGTAAAAGGTTGATGTAAATGCTAAAAACAGTTTAGACTTTGCATTTAGGCACGTGCCTATTTCATTATATTTTCTATTTACTATTGAAGAGTGCTGGAGCCAAAATATGTGTGCATAGCATTTAATATAAGGTTCACTCTTTATGAAATATTGCTTGAGTGTTACATTTTCTATATACTTGTACACTGCACTAAACTAAATTAAGGGCTTGTCCTATAAACAAGATAAGGTGAGGAAGTAATTACTCTCCCTTAGCGCACAAACAATCTCCTCACTCACTAACTCAAGCCTAACTAAAACTGAGTAGATGTTGGCTCTAGGGATATCTCGGACTCAAATAGGAGACTGACCTAAGGGGAAAGTTAATTAGAATTTGACTCTTGCCAAATCGGTGTCAAAGGTTGGGGATTGATGAGGCGAAACATCAAAGAACAGTGGTTTGGAATAATTAGGCCCGCTGCTTAGGCATGGATACCTTCCACTGATCTTGCTCCTATTTGGCCGATTAACTTGTAGTCAGATTCTGCAATATACCCCCGTGGACAATCTAACCAGTTAGGAGTCGTCTAGGTTTAAAGTCTACCCTAATTTAGGCTAGATTTTTTTCATTTTTATTTGTTTGTTTGTTTTTGTTTTTGTTTTTGACATCTTGGTGATATGAATTATAATTACAATTATTCATATGCAAATAGTGATCCAAATTTCACCCTGACTTTTTTGACTCGGATATTACCAACTCGGCATATTATACTTTAACTAACCAAGTATGCCAGATTGATTTTATCCGAATCAATATATGCACAGTCCCAATACTGTGAACAAGACTGGAACAATCATCACCACTCTTCACAGAGTCAGTAGGGATACAACTCCCCCGAGTCATATAGTCAACCACCTTGCCAACATCCAACTTTATATACTCTTCTCCCGAACAACCATTAGAAGAATCAATTCACTGGGAAAAGAGGATGGAAGTCTTAGAAGAGCTTGAGTGACGAATTCAAATTCTAAAAGACTCAAAATCCAATCAAAGATTTAAAATCAAAGATCCTTACTCTATTTTTCTAGAACATACCGACTTCGAAAAGAGTACGGAAGCTATGATTCTATTCCAAAGTGATCCTTTAAATATGATAGAAGTAAGACTTAGTCGATTGGAAAACATACATAGGAATAAGAAAACTCTCCCTACCCAATCTTTGACTATTCCTGACACTTCTAACTATATTAATGAAAACAAAGAAACACAAACTTGAACTTGATCAATTCCAAACCTTGGACAAATTGGCAAGTTTTTCATTCAATGAGATTGAACTTGAATGTGAATGTGACCCTGAACCCCAGCCTTGTGATTCAATTTCTATTTTCGACTTTATGTTGACTCCGGTATCATTACCGAATTTGGATCAATTTTCGGAGCCAACATTTATTCCCGTACCCATAGATCTAGAAATTGAATCACTAAATTTGGATAGTCACATTCCATTGATGGGAGAAGAATGTAAATTTCAATTCTTTGATTTGGACTCAACTTTTGAACCAAAACCGATTCTCGAACCCAAAATTTATTTTCCTAAGTTAGTAATGGTTCCCGAATCTATCACTCTTGAACCCAAGTCAATTATTCCACCAAGTCACATTCTTTTGTTGGACAAAGGTATTGACCATAATGACTCAGTGATGATTTTTCAAGACTGGTCATGTAAAAGGAATAAGTTTCATGATAGGATCTTTTATGATCCTATTCATATTGGGAATTATAATTATGTACATAGAAAAGAGGTCTATAAAGGTAGGTTCCGTGAACCACCATATTATCTTGATTGGGTAGCAACGCTTGACCCAATCCGACCACCACCAGAACCACCACCTTAAAGTAATATTTTTTCCCTTTCTTCTTTTTCAAGAATCTATGCATTCATTCATACATTGAGGACAATGCATGAGATAGGTGCAGGGGAGGGTTCTAACATAACATAAGTTTTTTTATTTAAAATAAAAAAAATTAACATTTTGCTTTCTTAAAAAAAACTTTGAAAAGAGAGCAATATTTTGACATATTGTTTGTAAGAAATTAAGTCAATTTTAAGGAATAGTAGAATCATAATTAGGATTTCTTATACTTGATCAAAATAAGATTATTTGTTTAATTTCTAGATTTAGGAAGAAAATTTAGAAAATTAATTTAGTCTTAATTTTTACCTCGGTGAAATATGTGTGCTTTACACTTACATACTTAGGGTTCAAAAATAAAGATTCTTATGCCTATATATATATATATATATATATATATATATATATATATATATATATATATATATATATATATATATATATATATATCAAAGATCCTATGATTAAGTTAGGTATTTGTGCCTCATAAAGCATAAGTATTCACGCCGAAAAGTGATCCATAAAATAAAATTTTTAGTTTTGTGGTCTTATTTGCTCGAGTCCTTAAGACCTTGAGGTGTTTTCTCACCCGGTATCTTAAGATCGTCCAGTTTGGAAGTCACCGATTAAAGGCTCATTACATGGGTAGATTAGAAAGCCTAATAGTACTAAGGAATAATAACATTAAAAATATATAATAAATAAATAAATAAAATAAGGCATAAGAGTTGAGTGAAAGAACCCTTAGTCAAAATTTCACGATCACAAAGGTGCATATGACTTAGGATAAAGTAATAGACTAGATGAGAAGTAGAGTTTGACTCCTAACCTTGATTGATAACAAGTTTTTAAATAGAGATTAAGTTTAGAAATAAAAAATTTGATTTTCCTATAACTTATAGATTACTTGAACTCTTACAATAATATTTCAAAAAATTTCTCTCTTTTTTAAAATACTTTTCAAAAATACTAACACTTTGTTTCTTTTTTTTTTATGCATTTTATGAGTGCAATCCACTGAAAATCCTCAGGAGACAAAACTCGTCCTTTAGGGGTAACCTAGAGGTTTAACGACTTGTTGCACATACTCAGTGCAATCGCATGACCTACGAAAGTGGTCTAATAAAATTTTAGGTTTAGTTTTGATGTTTTGCTCGAGAATGAGTAAAAGATAGGTGTGGGGGTGTGATCACACTCATGCCTTGCATGTTTTCATATCATAGGTGTCACACTTCTGCATTTTTATTTAAATAAAACTCTGCTATTAAAGTATTTTTATGTTTAATGGGGTGTAAAGTAATTAAGGAAGAAAAGAGAGAGAGATAGATAGATTTATCCAACTAAATCTAAAAGTTCAAAAGAAAGGGGATCGATTCAAATTCAGAGTTCTAAAGGCTATCTTATCTGAAGACCGGGTATATCATATGAGATAATATCATTCAAATTCAAAGAAACAATAGATTAGAAGAATATCCTATCAGTTTTACTGAGGATAAAGAGATAAATCATCAAATCTAAATCTGAAATTCAAAATCCAAAAGGATAAATGGATAGAGAAAAGATCAACGGATGAAATGAAGCAATTTAGACTTAGATTCAAACTGGATACATTTTAGTATTTGAATCATAACTTTCGCTACTGAAACTCAAATCTGATGATTCAAGATGATCCAGAAAGAAGAAGGCTTAAAGGGCTACAATCTTACGTTGATCATTATTTCTAATTCTATCATTTAATAAGTTATATCCAGCAATCAACACACCAACAAACTACAGATTAGAATTGAATATCCACATCAAATCAAGTTTGAAGATAAGGGGGTGTTCAAATTCAGAAATAGCCAGCTCTCCCTATATTTTGACTCATTTCCTTATCCATTTCTATCCTATAAATATCCCACATATCAGAGGCAGACGGACGATCAAGCAAAGAATAGAATAGATTTTTGTATAGGTTTAACTTAGGTTTTTCTTTCTCTTTAAAATGTAATTTTAATTTTTTTATGTAACTGAGATCGAATAATAGTTTCGTGGGAGAATAAGAGTGATACTTGTATTAAGAGTGACACCGGAGTAAGTATTCTTCCTTCCTTTCATTGTTATTTAATTTAATCGAAGTTTCTTTTCTACTCTTGTTTTTGTTGCTTCTCTCTTCTGTGTTTGTGAATCCAAACGACCCCAATAACTTTAAAGTTGGCTCGCCCTTGCAAGTGTCGTTGGTGGCTATGGTGATGAACAACCATTTCTATGATAATATAGCTTGCACTTTCATTTCGTAGTGTAGATCGGGAATGGAAAAGATCTCATCTGTCATGCTTCTCTCGCCTTCAAGCAAAGGTACATCGTTGACAAGGATTCTAAGGTAAGTCATCAATCGGAAGATGTAGGTAAGTTTTTTTAGGTTTTCTTTCTTTTCTTTTAATCTTTAGTTTAGATTACCTCCATCACTAAATCTCTACTATTTTTCACTTTCTTTGTACAAAATCACTGTCTCCTTCTATCTACCACTTTCATAATTTAACATAACTTATTTTTCTTTTCTTTTAAAGAATAAAAGAAGAACTTTAACCATTTTAAGTAACTTAAAAGAGAACTTGCAAAAAGCTTCCATTGCTAGTCCCTCCTTGTGGATCACGATCCGCATAGTCACTCGCTATAGCGGTAGCATTGAGCACTGGCACTTCTATTCTGTATTCCTTAAATTCTGTATTTTCTGTGTGTAGTTCTGAACTCAATTACAAAGCAACACAATGAGTTATTATCTTGACATCTTATTAATATTACTCGTACGACTCATATATCTATGTATGTATCCTGGTGTACATCTCAACACACATACATCCATATATAAGTAAGTCTAGGTTCATTATTGGAAGCTGATGAAGAACTGATGGCTCATATTTATTGTGGTTCCTATCCGCCCGGGACACAGCCTATGTGTGCCTAAAATCACCCAAACACGCATCTTTTGGGTGCCAAAAAGCACCCTAACACGAATCATCAGTTTAGTAATCCACCAATATAAGTAAGGCATCATACCGACATTTATCGTTTTCCCTCATCCTAGTGTAAGTTGTCCTTTTTATAACTTATTAAGCATAATTATCAGATTACAGGAATGAGCAGAAACATAACATGTTCAGGAGTAATAGGAATACATGCATAACATGAGTACTTATCAAGAGATCAGGTACTACATTCCTGTAATGTGATAATCATTGGCCAAGAGTTAAACATGATAGGTATCATATGTTATTATTAAGATGACATGTGATCAGGCTCGTGGCAGGTGATAAGTGATAGCATGATAGGAGGCAGGTGATACATAGTAGCTGTCAGGTGATAGCATGGTAAGGGTTAACATATCAAGCATGTGCATGACAAGTGATAGAGTAGTAGCTGAGCACAATCAAGCGGAGCTGAGTAAGTTGGAGGAACGGACAGCGAATAGTGTTTAGTCACTAATGCGCTTGGCAGAGTTACCGGGACGACTCGGCTTAAAAAGCGAGTTTAAAATCCGGCAGTATCTCGCCTGGGCGAATCTAGTGAATAAAGTGCTAGGCGCTAAACATGCCTATCAAGTGATGCTAAAAACAGAAATAGCCATTAATAAACATCAGAGAGGTTAAGCCCAGAATCGGAGCAATACGGGGATATAGCTAAACCGTGCCTGATGTTCATAGCCACACAGTGTAGCTAGTAAAACCCAGGGAGTTCAAACAAAGCAGAAATATAGTAAACCGCACCTGACGAGGCTATGTAATTAAGTTTGGCTCACATCCACACGGCTTAGCTATGCCTCCGGTGAAGCTAGAAAACTCAGAAAGTTTAAGCCCGAAGGTTATTAGTACCTGCAGAAGATATTAGTGTCACACAAGCATAAATGTAGTATCATCTATATTATTACAAGCATTACAGTACATCGATCCTGTACAAGTTACGATATGTTCACAGATTACAACTCACACGAATCCATGAAAAGATAAATACAAGTACAATACACCATCAAAGTGGGATACCCAAATCAAGGCGAGGACACTCGCCTAAATACAAACACGATGAAAATGTCGCAAACTCTAGAAAGCTGCACACACGAACTCCATAGCGGGAAAATACCAAAACGAGAAGTGAACAGGGGCTTGGCCCCTTAGTGGTCGCTGACCCTAGGGAGGTGCGCCACCACTTGGGGAGGCCAAGTGGGGTGGCCGACCTCAAGGAGGAGGAGGGAGATGAGAAGGGAAGGGTGATGGTATTGGTGGTGGTGTTGGTGAAGGTGATGGAGTTGAATTCTGTTGGAGAAGGAAAAAAGAAAGATGATGAAGATGATGATGAAGGTGATGTTTGGGGTTGAAGTAGAGGTGATGGGGGTGGTGATATGGTGGTAAGAGTGAAGGTGTTGGTGGAGAGAGAAGTATAAAAGGAAGTAGTGAAGGATGAGTTGTAGTAGTGGTGAAGGTGATGTTTAAGAAGATGGAGTTGTCGCTGGAATAGTCATCGGAATGGTTGCCGAAGACATCATCGGAGAGGGGATGGCTAGCTTAAGGCTTGGAGTAGTGGCTGACCTAGGTGATGGAGGAGTAGAGGTGGTTTGGTTGAAGGATTTGTAGGTGATGGTTGTATTGAAGAAGGTAAAGGAGATTGTTGGAAGTTTGGTGAAGTTTGGAGTTTGTGATGGAATAAATAGATAAGGAGGAGGAAAAAGATGATGGTAGGGAGATGTAGAAGTTGTGGTTATGATGGAGATGAAGGAGGAGTGGGTGGTGATAGAGTTTTGATGGAGAAATGAAAGGAAAGGAGAAGGAAAAGGGGATTGTATTTGGAGTTGGAGTTAAAGAAGATAGGAAAGGATTAGGGTTAGGATTTTTTTTGTAAAATGAAGAGGAGTAAGGTGTCTTGGTCTATGGGTGATGGGATAGGGTGTTAAGTGGGTTAGGTATTTTGAAGGAGATATTTTGGAGGAGGGTTGTAGAATGTAATAGAAGAACGGAGAAGTGTTTAGAATATGGTGGAAGGAAAAGAAAGAAAAAGGAAAAAGAAAAGAAAAGGAAAAAAGGAAAATATTTGATTGAAAGAAAAAGTGAAAATAATTAGAGTGGCGGATTCCCCGAATTCGGTCGCAGATGCAGAAAACTTTTGAAAAAAAATATCGGAATTATCCGAAAATCAAGTATCTTATAATGATCCCCAAAAAAATTTTAAAAATCAAGAATATTATACTGAGTATAATGGTGAAATCAAATTCTAGAAAGTCAATCCCATTTTTAAATTAAAAATCCTAGAATCATTCGCCGATACGGCCGGCATCGAATCCGGTGGAATTTTGATAAATTCAGAAAAATCTCAAAAATGCATTAAGATAGTAAATATCATTTTAAGAAAAATGTGAAAGCGGTTTCAAGAAATTTAACTCCGTATGTAAATTAAAAATTCTAGAATCGACCAGTGATACCGGTCGACACCAAAACCGGTCGAACTTTGATACATTCAGAAAAATCTCAAAAAATGCATTAAAGTAGAAATGCTATTCTAAGAAGCAATATGAAAGCGGAATCCAGAAATTTAACTCTGATTGTAAATTAAAAATCCTGGAATCGACCAGTGATACAGTCGACCCCGATTTTCAAGAGTTTATAAATTAATTCGGAAAATTTTCAGAAAATCATGAAAAATCTAGAATATTTAAAAATGGTGCTTGAAACTGAAATCAGCCAAATCTGACTACCGAAAAGACCAAATCGAGCAATATACTAGGATCGGGTCACTGGTTCAGATTAGGGCTGACTCCGAGTCCACAAATCCAGATTTAATGAAAAACGGTCACATAAAAATTCATGAAACAAAAATAAATACAGGAAGTAAATAAAAAAAGTACGATCGAGAATCTGAATATGTAACTAAGTATGTATTACGAGAATGAGGTGTTACAGATTACAAGGTCTTTCTATAAGGATAGGCATTACTGGAAGAGGGACAACACCATCAAATCTACCTTGAATCATTTGGACCAAGCGATTGAATGGATGTCTCTCAAGGTTGATATCGAAGTCTTGCCAATGGTATGTACCGAAGCGGACATGGGCCCTCATCAATCAATCTTCCACCACCTCCATCAGGTAACCCTCATCTACAACCTCCACCATAACAACTTACCCCTCCAATGACCACCACCCCGATAACATCCACAATAACCGTCACCACCCCCAAGATGTCCTTGTTGCCCCAAGGTTACAATCACCCGGTTTATGGTTTGATGATAACAAAATATATATAGTTATTTGTACTAATCAAGTTTAAGTGTTTAAGTTTATCTCAAGATTCTAAGAATTTAAAGAGTTTTCTTCCTTTAAAGGAAGATATTGGAGACTCAAGAAGACTCAAATACGGGATCAAAGCTCAAAACACTCAAACATCGCTAATGGAGAAGGCCGATTGAAAATCTTGTAGTTACCTAGAGCCTTGTAAGATTTAGTTTGTTAAAGTGTAGAATATGGTAGTAATGCTCAAGAAGTTACACACACAAAATACACAATTTCAAAAAATATAAGTTTTGCTAGTATTGGTATTTTTGCATGTTTGGTATTGATACATGTCTCATAATTTTTCCAAAAATTTTTAAAAAGTTTAGAAAATGTATTTCATCTCCTGTACATTGCTACATCACACTTAAACCAATACAAAATATTTTGAAAATTGTTTGAATTTCTAAAAACCCTTCATAAAACTGTTCCAGGTCAAAATGGTCGATCGCCCGGTCGACCGATGCCTATTGCGGGCCAGAACGGTCGACCGGGTGGTCGTTGGGCCTTTGGCCAGGGGTGTACATGTTTGTGCACATTGTCAGTCGACCGAACGGTCGACCGTCAACCCTTGCGGTTGACCAACTAAGAGACCCTAACTCTCGGTTGGGGTCGGTCGACCGATCCGGTCGACTGATAGTTTAAAATTCTCTTTTTACATAACGAGCGATCGATTGCCCTCGACCAGAGCCACCGGCTCTATTCTAGATGACCTATCGGTCGACCGGCCAGTCGACCGACAGGCTGCCATATGGCCATAACGGCTAGGTTTTGAATTTGTTTTGTTTCTAGTGGATTCCAAAAGGCATTTTTAGTTTCCAAGTGTCTAAACACATCCCTGTTGACACTCAAAAAAGACAGGACTCCGGCATTCATCTTCAACCGGTCTGAACAACGTCTAACTTATCGACATCTACAGAAGATAAGTTGAAGACAAGCTGATGACCAGAGATAGGCAACAACATGGACATTACTATTCCAGTAAAGCAGATAGTAAGCCAAAAGTTATCTTTGAAGAGATCCAAGCAGGCCTAAGATGCTAAGCTAGCTCAATACTTAGCCTGGGCATAACTCCAAGGTAATTATAGGTCCGTATGAAACTAAAAGCTTCGCCTAAGCCTGGTAGCCTCGCTTTGAAGCTAAACTATCAGCTTCGCATGAAGCTTCCCATTTAGCCCCGCCGGAGGCTGATCCAAGCTTCGCGCTAGAGGCTCTATCCCTACTTAAGTCATACTCCGCTATGAGCTGAGTCTTACCTGCGCACGAGGCTCTGAAAGTAACTTCGCCTGAAGCTATGAGCTAAGTCTTAGCTTCGCGTGATCTAGCTCCGCAGTGGGCTTTACCATGTCATCAAATTGACCGTTTCAAATCTCACGAGGGATTAATGGGTGAACCCCACTAATTTAGTGAGATTAACGCCATTTAAAATAGACGGTTACGCCCGCCCACTTCGTCCCACCTTAAGTGGAGATGATTGAGCCATAACCGCAAGAGGACGTTCGCACGTATTCTCTAGCTTCGCCAGAAGCTCGCAAAAAGCTTCGCGGCAAGGCCATTTGCGAGCATCGCGGGAAGCTAATGACTAATTCAGCTTTGCTGAATTCAAGGGGGCGGTACTCCCCAACTTTGGCTATAAATAGGTCCCTGGCTGAGCCAAAAAAAGGAGACAGAGGCGGACAGACGGATAGAGAGGAGATTGGCTTGAAAAGGGCAGAATTCGTAGCAAAAGGGCTCTACTGATCTTCTGTTCTCTAATTTCCCGAATCAAGCGAGAAGGGAGTCTTATTAGGAGGCAGTCTTGATCACCTGGTCGATTGCATCGTCAAAGGGAGAAAGTGATCGCGCGCTGATCAGATTCCTATGGCACATTTTCTTAGAAATCTCAGAGGCGATCTACTTATAATTTTTTTTAAAGAAATACTTGTAATTTCGCTCCTCGATCTCTTTTTGTAAGTTTTTTCCCCGAAACAATTTTCAATGGAAAATAAGATGGCGACTCCGCTGGGGAAATCCGTCTTCTGGCACAATAAGGAGATAATGTCGCAATGCAACGATCAGATCTTGAGCCGTCAATTTTAAAAACGTGGTTATTCATTTCGACCAAGAAAAATTCGAAGAATTGCACTCTGAGGATAGTCTAGTGCTTCACACTCGGAAGCACAGAAAGATCTCGGTAGCCAAGGCTTCCGAATAGAAGCCAGCCGTAGCCGGGCAGGTAACTGGACGAACCTCGTCCCAACTCCTCTCAGCCTCCACTGTGCTACAGGTGCCTGAAGCAAGGCTAATCAAGTTCCCTGTGAACCTAAATCTTCGCTTCCCAAGCAGATGTGAAGGCCGAGGCAGAAAGCTCCGTGTGATGCTTCAGGCGAAGCTCCACCACAACTTCGCCTATCACGAGAAGACAAAGGCAAACTGTCTATCCTGTTTGGCAGCTTCGCCGAGGCTATTAGTCACGAGGCTAAATTGGTAACTCTATCTTCGCCTAATCTAGGACAGTGACTCCTTGCGCCAACTTCGTTCTCACGAGCGAAGTTACCAATGGCTTGGCTAACTCAGCACCAGTACCTCTGGGAACGAGCGAAGTTCTCAGCCACAAGACTGGAACTGAAGCACTCAGCAGTGCTAGCCACCTTCGCAACAAAGCTGCGAACAAAATACCGCAGCGTGCTTTGCTCTCAAAATCCTCCAGCGTGAAGTCCGCTCTTCAGAGCGAAGTTAAGAGATCATCCCTAGGTGCTCATAGCGGTGCTTATGCAACTTCAGCGCTCAAGGGTGCTACCACAGTTCTCAGCCACAAAGCTAGAACTAAAGCACTATGTAGTGCTAATCGCCTTTGCGGTAATACAAAGAATGAGGTATCGTCCCGTGCTTTGCTTCCAAAGCCCTCTGGTGCTAAGTCTGCACCTGCAAATGGAACTATAAGCAAAAAGGTAATTTCAAAATCACCTATACATATCAATGCACGATCCACTCGAGTCTCCGCGCTGGGTCATTTAAGTTTGGTTAGCACTGATCTATGAGAGTTCATAACGAACAACCAGAAGTTAGAACTACTCCAGTCTTCTCTTTCTTATTGTGAACAAGTGGGATGTCAGTTGGTGATGGTCTATTCAGTGCATTGCCGACTAGGACCAATGCCCACCACCCTTCCAAGCCGACAGTCAGTTTTTAATCGACTATCGGTGTGAGCTCCTGTGAAGCATCACAAAAGGAGCATATCGCGGATCTATCAGATTTTCCCTCTGCATCCGTCAATATCATCGAAAGAGGACGTGAACTGCATAGGGGCAGACGAGCATCGCGTGGTGCTAACTTTCCTTCCTTCAGTTCTCCAGACCTGGACTATAGCCCTGGCTTAAGCCAAGTCTTGGTAGACGAAGAAGGTGTGTTCCGAAACACCAGATCTCGGGTAGCAATACCCTCCAATTATGAGCAGCCATCCTCCTCAACTGGAGTAACATCACCAGAACCATTGAGAATTTATTCCAATGGTCTGATGATGAGGGAGAAGATAGTGGGTCTGCCTCTTCGGCAACAGTCAGCTCGATACCTCTTCGGCAACAGTCAGCTCGATACGAACGGATAGAGTGTTGATACATATGGCTGATAATGGTAATGATGACCTCCGTCGACGGTTAGAAGCTCAGGAGCAAACCTCCAAGGCCCAGCAAGAAGCCTTGGACAACATTCAACAAATGCTTGCTCAACTCCTCACTAATCGAAATAACAATGATACCGGGAGTAATCATAATGAGGAAGAACATAATGATGAAGAGCAACCTAAGACTGATAAGTCAAAGGAAAGTTCTTCTATAGATATTGAAGTTCTTAAAGGCATTCAAGCTCAGATCGCATCCCTAACCCAAAGGGATGAACTAAAGAAAGTAGGGGCGGTCCGTCTTTACCCCTTAGAATGGGATTCAGTCCCATATTCTCCAAAGTTCAAGCCACGAACGCTGCACTCATATGATGGCAAGAGCTCACCAAATCAGCACATTTACTACTTCCGATCGCAGACCGGTAATGTAGTAGGTAATGATGCTATCATGGCCAGACTTTTCATTGGCACCCTGAAGGGGGTAGCATTTGACTGGTTCCGAAGACTTCCTCCAGGCTCTATCAATTCTTGGATCGACTTAGAAACTCAATTTCTTTCTCATTTTTATAAAGACGACACCGAGGTAACTATGGATAAACTCCTCTGCACTGTACAGAGGAAAGGAGAATCTGTCCGTGACTACATTGAGCGGTTCAGAAATTTATCTCTGATGTGCCCAGCAGGGATGCCATTGCCCATGCTCTTGCAAACGTGTAGGCATAACTTTCTGGACCAAGTAGTGATTTGTATGGGAGCTGTCAAAGCCCATACATAGAAGGAATTAGTCGAGCAAGCTGAAATAGCCGACAAGTCGGTTAAAAAGTTTGAACCATCTACCCTGAAGGCAAATGGAGCATGAATAATAAGGGGCGCGGTGATATGGCACAATCTTCACAGGTCAAAGGGAAAGAGACCATGTCTGTCAAATTGTCAGGGGACGTTCCTCCTAAGACCAAGAAGAGCGGCGTCAATAATCAGGAGTTGAAGTTCCTTCCGAAATAATACTCCTTCAAAGATGAGCAGATGGTCACAATATTTCATTTACTCTACAAAAGGAATAAATAAAAACTGCCAGAGGCTCGACGCCCTAATGAAGTAGAACGCACCAACGATCCCAATTATTATCTCTTCCATAGGATGGTTCATCATCCTACTAACAAGTGCTTTGTCCTAAAGGACAAAATTCAGGCTTTGGTCAATGCCGGGGTTCTAACGTTAAAGTCAGAACAAAAGAAAGTTACTGCAAACATGGTAACCCTCGAGTTTGGCAAGACCCCAAAAGTCATAGTTCCTGATGGGTCTTTTCCAATCTCTGAGGCACGGCTGAAAATAAATGATCCTTCAGCTAAATATCAAGAGACTAAGGGTCTCGTCCCCTTGACATTAAAAATAGAAGAAATCATGTGGATACACCCAGACCTTGCCCAAGACAAACAATGGGATTCGAAGAAGTCCAAGTCAAAGGACAAATCTTGTAATGTTATCTCAGTCCTGCCAGATGACGACAATGTGACAACAGTTTCTCTTAGCGATTCTGAAAGTCAGAGGCATGCTTGCACAACACAAGCCGATGCACCTCAGCCGATGGGTACTCGATCCGAAAAATTATACTTAAAATAGTATCAGCAAACGACGTCGGTACAAGTACCCATACCAGCTCTGGTCCCGACCTCAGGAAAAGAGAAGCAGAAAGAAGTCCGGTTTGACCATATCCTGAAGAAACCTTCAGGCCCGGAAATTAATATCCCTTTTCACTTTGACATATTGGCTCAGCTGGCTAATATCCCCGCTCGTATCACCATACACGAGCTGCTTCGTCTCTCAAAGGAGACAAGAGAAGCACTCAGGGATGCACTGGCTAATTCAGAATTATTTCTGACACATATGCCAGAAACCCCTAGGGATGACACTGAACCCTCTTGTTATTAATGTCATCATGTCCAGATAAAGGTACCTGCTATTACTTTCACAGCTGAGGATATGCTCCTCAAGGATAATAAATACAATCGACCTTTGTACTATACCGGACACATTGGTTCGACATGCATCGAAAGGTACAGGTTGATCTAGGGTCTGCACTCAACATTATCACCAAAAGGCTCCTCTACTTCCTTGGTTATCACTGTATCGGTTGTCCACAATCACTACAATGATATACGGTTTTAACATAAGGAGTAGTCACCCACTTGGAAAGATTCGACTCCATTGCCGAATCGAGAATTTATAATCAGAAGTGATGTGTTATGTTATTAACGCTGACACTTCATATAACTTATTGTTAGGATGGCCTTGGATCCACGCTAACTGGATTGTTCCCTCTACCCTACACCAATACTTCAAATATATGGAGGATGATACAATGGTACAAACGGTGTTCGCTGAGAAACAACCGTTCAAAGAGGTAAAAAACTAATTTACTGATGCCCTCCTATGTCAGGAAATTGGTAAAACATCAAAAGAACCATTACTTGACAACGACGACAGTGGCAATGAGGTAGATTCAGAGTCTGAAGGAGACATGCCAGCTACTTTGACCGGTAAACCAATTATAGCATGTTTCAATAATCCTCAATGTAATAATCCCTCTGAGGATGATGATGAATGGGTGATTAATGACAATGTTATCTTTGATTATCCTGTGAGTGTCAGATTGTTTGAGTCTATTGCTGATAGCTCTCTACACATGCCCTTGCATAAATCAAGCATGTCAGACACATCTGTGGAATGTGCAGAAGGATCTGTCTTCGTAATCCCTCCATCCAAAAGGAGTCAATCCCCAATAATATTCGGTAGAGCCCAACTACGAAGGTCTGAGGTCACAGATTTGAGATCAGACTCAGAGCCCCCGCATTTTTTCCATTATGCACGATCAACACAACATATGATGAGAAAAATGGGATATAGCCAGCAGCGCGGGAGTGGCCTGAATTTCAAAAAGGACGCGTGATTTTCTACGTAATTTTGTACCAAAAGGAAAACCGACAAATTACTATGATAAAACACGCAGGAGGTTGGGATATGTTACACCACCACCTTCTACATCGATTCGATTTGAAGACAACAAACCAATCCCGTCACGCTCTGCCTCTTCCTCCGAGTGGGAATTAGATGTCAGTATGGGAGCGATGTTTGAGAATCTCTCTGTTAACATGACTTCAAGTAGTCATTTGGGACCTGCGGAATCTATTGATGTTGAACCATGGGCTCAGCAACTGGATTTTTAGTGGGAAAAGCGATTCAAACAACGCGAACCACCGACTGAAGATAAGGTGATTCAGGTTAACTTGGGTAGTTAAGATCACCCTAAACCCATCTTTATAAGTGAAAGCCTATCACATACAGAGAAAGAAGAATTGGTTGTACTCGTAAGAGATTATATCGATGTCTTTGCATGAAACTATGAAGATATGCCCGGACTTGATCCGCAAGAAACATGCATCGTCTGAATATCAAGCCTGACTCCAAGCCAGTCAAGCAACAACAACGATAATTTCGCCCGAACATTATGGAAGCTATTGAAGTCGAAGTCTATAAACTCATCGCATGTGGTTTCATACGGGAGGAATAACATCTAGATTGGGTTGCTAACATTGTTCCCGTTCTTAAGAAGAATGAAAAAAAATTCAGATCTGTATTACTACCGCGATCTCAATACAGCCTGTCCCAAAGACGAATTCCCATTGCCCATCACCGATGTCATGATTGACAATACGTGTGGGTTTGAACGGATGTCCTTCATGGATGGGTTCTCGAGATATAATCAAATTAAGATGTACCCTGATGACGAACAACATACATCTTTCAAGACACCATTGGGGGTATACTGCTATACCGTGATGCCCTTCGGATTAAAGAACACGGGAGTAACTTATCAACGTGCAATGAGTACAATCTTTCGTGACCACCTCTGAAATATGGTAGAATGTTATGTTGATGATATTGCTTTCAAAAGTCGCGATAAGAATCATCATCTTTGTGACTTTAGAACAATGTTCGATATAATGCGAGCTCATCGACTGAAAATGAATCCGACAAAATCATTCTAGGGGGTTTTGAGTGGCAAATTCTTGGGATTCATTGTCACGTCAAAAGGGATTCATCTTGACCCGGATAAAGTCAAAGCTATCCAAAATGCGCATCCACCTAAGAATCTCAAAGAGCTTAGTGTTGGCCCAAGGTTACAATCACCCTTGTTTAGTGTGTTTTGATGATTACAAAACATATTAGTTATTTGTACTAATATTGTTTATTGGTTAAGTGTGTTTCAGGGATCTAACTCATCTAGAAGGCTTATTCCCTATTAGCAAAGGTTTTGGACTCAAGTCAACTCAATTTGGGCTCAAGGATCAAGTGTTGAAGACCTTATGGTGAAAAGCCCTCTTGAAGCACTTGTAGTACTTAGAACCAATGTAAGAATAGAATGTTAAAGTTTGAGTGTTGGATATTGGCTCTAGGATACACACACACAATTTGGTTTTGTTAAAATGTGAGTCTTGTATTTAAGTTTTCATGTTTTAAATTAGGTTTCATGCCTTAAATATATATTTACATGACTCTATATTTTACAAAAATACCATGTTTAGATCTTGTTTATATACTCCTACTAGCATATTACTTAAGTTTCCTTAAAGTCAAAAATTATTTTGCAAAATTTTTCAAGTCAAAAATACACTGTTTTTCCTGTTTCAGGCTGACCGGCCGACCGGCCCGGTCGACCGGCCTTTGTGCCTGGGCGTGCACGTCTGTGCACGTCCGACGGTCGACCGGGCAGTCAACCGTCTGAGAGCAGGATTGCTCTCGGGTTTTCTGGGTCGACCGTCCGGTCGACCGCCAGAAGAAGACTGAGAGCAGGTTTGCTCTCGGGTTTTCTGGGTCGACCGTCCGGTCGACCGCCCGAAGAGACTTTTGTTTTTTAGTAGAGGTCGGTCGACCCCCGGTCGACCGGAGCCCAACGGCTCTTTGCCAGCAAGGCGACGGTCGACCGGTCCGGTCGACCGCCAAGCCTGCAACAGCCCAACGGCTCTTTCCTCTTTGGTGCAATTCTGAAATCTGTTTTATTTTCTGTTTTAACAGACTTTTTTCAGAGTTGTTGGAGACCTTTTTCAGGTCAAATTAGGTGAAAATAAATTGTTTTAAATCTTTTTTTCTCCCTATAAATAGAGGAGAAGACTCTCTTACAAAACACCAAGAAAAATCCTCAAGTTTTCAAAGTTTTCAAAGAATAAAGAAAAGTGTTTAAGCTCTCCATTTTCAACTCTTTCTTGAGCTAGTTTTCAGTTGTGTTCCCAAGCAAAAATCCTCTCTACAACTGAGTTTTTCTCACTACACTTCATAGAGCCAAAAATCCCTTACTCATTCTATAGTGAACTTGTAAAAAGAGTGAGAGTGTTGTAAAAGAGTTTGGTGATCTTGTTGTGATCACTCTTGTTCTTGTGATCTTCTTGTTCTTGTGGAGACACCTCTTCGGTAGAGGTTATTGTACTTGGTGGAGCTCGGTGCTCGGGCCTTCGGTAGACCGTTGTAATCGTCCTCGGTGGATAGTGGAAACCCTTCACGGAGGTGAAGGCGGGGAGTAGAGCGGTGGCTCGAACCTCAAAACAAACATCTTGTGTTTGCGATTGCCTTGTGTTCATTTTTGCTTTAAATTTCTCTTGCACTCTATTGCTTTCAATTACTTGCTTGAGATCTAGTTTTATTTCCTTGTGCTATTGCTTGTGATACTTGTGATATATCTTGTGTGCATTTCATCATTGCATATTATTCATTACTTGTTCGATCAATTCTCATACAACAAGGTTGCATTGCGCACCTCTAACCCATTCAAGGGGAATTGGGAGGAAGGAGTTCAGAACCTCTCACGGGTATTCGGCTCTTAGTCTTGTTTTGGGAGATCGTTGCATCATTCATCCATCTTAGTTTTAAAAAGATTGTTAGATTAGCAATAACACCTATTCACCCCCCCTCTAGGTGTTTTTCAATTGGTATCAGAGCTTGGACTCTAGGATTTGGCTTAACAACCTTAGAGAGATCCTAATTTTGCTAATCATTTCATTCATACTCACTTAGTAAAAATGGCCGATGGAATTAAAACCCCTCCTAAGTTTGATGGACTTAACTTTCCCATATGGAAGGTTAAGATGACCGTTTTCTTGCAATCTCTAGGTAGTCGAGTTGCAAAGGCCGTGACCAAACCCTTTAGTGCACCCCCGGTGATGAATCCACTTGGTCCAAAATAGAGACCAAAGAATTTGATGCCAATGCTAGGGCTCACTATGCACTTCTTCAAGCCCTTAATGATGATGACATAGCTAGAGTAATTCATTGCAAGTCCGCATATGAAATTTGGACACATTTGCTAGTTACACATGAAGGGACCTCACAAGTGAAGAGGGCTAAGATTGACCTTCTTCGGTCCCAATATGAGAATTTTTGCATGCAAGAAAATGAAACCATAGATGATATGGTTACAAGATTTACAAAGATTACTAATGGACTTTCTTCTCTAGGTGATGCTATTGATAATGATCAAAGAGTTAGAAAGATCATCCGGGCTCTTCCTCCTTCATGGGAAGTAAAAGCAACCACCTTGAAGGAACTCAATGACAAGGAGGAGATGGAGCTAATTGGTCTCATTGGGAACCTCAAAACCCATGAGATGGAGAGGAAAGTGAGGGAGGACATGGCTCCTTCCAAGAAGAAGACAATAGCCTTCAAAAGTTAATCCACACACTCCGACGAAGACGATGAAGAAGAAGATGACGAAGAGCTCTCACTTCTTGTGAAGAACGTCCGGAGGATGTACAACAAGGTTAAATTTCAAGGAAGGAAGAGATGGCAAGGAGGCAAAGAAGAAAGAAAGATCATTTGCTTTAATTGCCAAAGACCGGGACACATAGTGGCGGAGTGTCCGGATAAAGTGAAGCCCTCCACCTCAAAGAAGCCTCACAAGAAGAAGGCAATGAAAGCTACATGGGATTCCGAGAGCGAATCCGAGGAGGAGATTGATACCGCCAACATGTGCTTCATGGCTAATGAAAGCACAAGCAAGGTAACCCCTTCCACTTCTCCTAATGATGAACTTTCCATGGATGAATTAGGAGAAGCTTTTGTAGAATTATCACATAACTATGATTTTCTTAAGAAAAAGTATTTAAAAATGAAAAAGGAAAATGAATCTCTTAATCATCAAGTTTCTACTCTTTCTAAAGAAAAGGATGAATTACTTTCCACTCTTGTTTCTACTCAAAAAGATTTTGACAAGTATAAGATTTCTTGTAAAGGCAAGTCTCCACAAATTGATTCTAATGAGATTACCATGCTTAAAGAAAGAATAGACTTATTGGGAATTGTTTTAAAAAATTGTGAGTTTGATAAGAAGAAGATAGAGGCCATGTTTCCTAAGAAACAAGCCCCTAAGAAAAATGTTCACCATGCTCATGCTCATGTTCATACCACACAACCTTTACATCATGGGAAACCCCCAAAGCATGCTCACACTTCACACACACATCATGCATTCATGTATGGAAGAGTGTTCTCATGTTCACATTGTGGGCGGAAAGGACACTTAGCCAATTTTTGCTATGATAGACTAAGTGCATCTTATCATAATGTTTGGGTTCGCAACACTAACTTTCAAGGACCCAAGAAAATTTGGGTACCAAAGTCAAATATTTTGCTAAATGATGTAGGTACCATCCAAGGCCCAAAGACGTAGAGGATTATGGTATCTTGATAGTGGTTGCTCAAGGCACATGACTTGGGACATCAACAACTTTGCAACCCTATCAAGATACCATGAAGGTGGCACCGTCACCTTCGGAGATGATGCCAAGGGTAAAATCATCGGTATTGGTAATGTAAAACTCGGCACATCCCCTTTAATTGAAAATGTAGTTTTAGTTGATGGACTCAAGCATAACCTCTTGAGTGTTAGTCAACTTTGTGATAAAGGTTTTGATGTTGTTTTTGATCATATAGCTTGTAAAGTAATTGATAGAATTTCTAATACTTGTGTGTTTTTCGGTTTTCGTGAAAGTAATATTTATATGATAGATATGTCTAATATGTCTTGTAATATTACTTGTTTAAAAGCCCTCGATGACGACTCTTGGTTGTGGCATAGAAGATTAGGCCATATTTCATTTGACCACATATCTAGGTTAAACACAAAGGAAATGGTGAAAGGTATTCCTTGTTTGAGTTTTGAAAAGGACCGAGTTTGTGACGCATGTCAATTTGGGAAACAAACTAAGTCTTCTTTCAAGTCAATTAAGGATATCATGACATCACGTCCTTTGGAGTTAGTCCATATGGATCTATTTGGCCCTACACAAACCAAAAGTCTAAGTGGGAATAGATTTGCATTTGTATTGGTTGATGACTTTTCACGGTTTACTTGGGTTTTCTTTCTTGAACACAAAAATCAAGCATTTTCATATTTCCAAACTCTTAAGAAAAGAGTTGAAAAAGAAAAAGATGTTTCAATTTTAAGAATAAGAAGTGATAGAGGAGGTGAATTCATTAACCTACCCTTTATCACTTTTTGTGAAGAACATGGAATTAAGCATGAACTTTCTTGTCCTAGAACTCCACAACAAAATGGAGTAGTTGAACGGAAAAATCGAACTTTACAAGAGATGGCTAGGACAATGCTAAGTGAATATGGTCTACCACATTATTTGTGGGCCGAGGCCGTAAATACATCATGCTATATATCAAATCGTGTTTTCTTGTGTAAAAATACTTTAAAGACTTCTTTTGAAATGTACTTTTCTAGAAAACCAAATGTTTCATATTTCAAAGTTTTGGATGCAAATGTTTTGTTTTAAATACAAAAGATAATTTAGGAAAATTTGATGCTAAAGCTTATGAGGCAATTTTTGTTGGGTATTCTAGTACAAGTAAGGCTTATAGAATCTTCAATAAATCATCTTTGACTATTGAGGAATCTATACATGTTAAGTTTGAAGAATCTAACTTGTTTGTTAAGAATGTTGTAGAAATAGATGCTTTGGATGAAGGCTTGAAGAAAGTGACCTTGGAGGATACTACTACTATGGGAGACAAGCCAAAGGATGATGAAGGAAGTGAAGCTAAAGTAGAAGAGGCTCAAGGAAATGAAAATCAAACAAATGAAGTGGAGCCTACTCAATAACTTCCAAAGGGTTGGAGATACAATCCTCATCATCCCAAGGACCTCGTCATAGGTGAAGTATCAAAAGGGGTAACCACTCGCTCTAAACTTCATGATTATTGTGGACATTATGCATTTATTTCTCATGTTGAACCCAAGAACGTCCTCCAAGCCGAGGCCGATTCATATTGGTTGCTAACCATGCAAGAGGAACTCAATCAATTTGAGCGCAACCAAGTTTGGCACCTTGTTCCTAGGCCCCACGATAGACCAACAGTGGATCTTTAAGAACAAGTTGGATGAATCGGGTAACGTTGTTAGGAATAAAGCTAGGTTAGTTGCCCAAGGTTACACTCAAATCGAAGGGATCAATTTTGAAGAAACCTTTGCACCCGTAGCACGGCTTGAAGCCATACGGATGACACTAGCATTTGCCTCATATAAAGATTTTAAATTGTTTCAAATGGATGTTAAAAGTGCGTTTCTAAATGGTTTTATTGAAGAGGAGGTGTATGTTGAACAACCCCCCGGGTTTGTTGATCCTACACATCCGAATTTTGTATTTAAATTAGATAAAGCTCTTTATGGTTTAAAACAAGCCCCTAGGCCCTGGTATGAAAGACTTTCTTCATTTTTAATTTCAAATGGTTTTAAGAAAGGTAAAATTGACACAACTTTGTTTACAAAACATGTAGAAAAAGACATTCTTATTGTGCAAATTTATGTTGATGACATTATTTTTGGTTCTACTAATGAATCTCTTTGCCAAGCTTTTGAATCATGCATGAAGGATGAATTTGAAATGTCTATGATGGGGGAGCTCAACTATTTCCTTGGACTCCAAATCAAGCAAAGGACGGATGAGATCTTCATCAATCAAGCCAAGTACACAAAGGAACTCATCAAAAGGTTCGGGCTTGAAGGATCTAAAGTGAGCAAAACTCCCATGGCAACAACTACTAAGCTTGACAAGGATGAACAAGGTAAAAGTGTAGACATTAAAGTTTATCGTAGCATGATAGGTAGTTTATTGTATTTGACGGCTAGTAGGCCGGATATCATGTTTTTCGTTTGTCTTTGTGCTCGTTTTCAATCATGTCCTAAGGAGTCTCATTTAGTAGCGGTAAAACGCATTATTAAATACCTTAAGGGCACTATTGAAATGGGTTTGTGGTATCCGAAAATCGGACTATTTGATATGAAGAGTTTTTCGGATGCCGACTATGCGGGTTGTAGGGTAGATAGGAAGAGCACAAGTAGAACATGTCAATTCTTAGGTAATTGTCTTGTATCTTGGTCTTCCAAAAAGCAAAATTCGGTAGCCCTTTCAACCGCCGAGGCGGAGTATGTTGTGGCCGGAGCTTGTTATGCACAAGTTCTTTGGATGAAACATACTCTCCTTGACTATGATTTACACTTTGATCATGTTAAAATATTTTGTCATAATACTAGTACTATTCACATGACAAAGAATGCAAATCAACATAGTAAAACCAAACACATTGACATTAGGTATCACTTTCTTAGAGATCATTATGAGAAAGGTGATATTGATATTGATTATGTTTCTACCGATTTTCAACTTGCCGATATTTTTACTAAACCTCTAGATTATGCTAGATTTTCATTTATTTGTGGTGAGTTGAATGTTTGCATTATGGATTCTTAAAGAAAATTTTCTTTTATTTTGTTTGTTTAACCCTTTTTGATGTATGACAAAAAGGGGGAGAAAAAGTATGAGTTTGTTTGTTGTTTTGTTTGTTTATTTTTGTTTATTGTGTATATTTGATTGTTTGTTGTTTTGTTTGTTTATTTTTGTTTATTGTGCATATTTTGATGCATTTGAGTTTTTGATAAAACTATGTGTTTTCAATGCCTTATGTATTTAGCTCTTCATTGACATTTTTGATACATAGCATTATTTGAGGGGGAGCTTTCCAAGCTCTTCTTCCATTTTTGTTTAAATAACCTATATGTTTTGTCATCATCAAAAAAGGGGAGATTATTGGCCCAAGGTTACAATCACCCTTGTTTAGTGTGTTTTGATGATTACAAAACATATTAGTTATTTGTACTAATATTGTTTATTGGTTAAGTGTGTTTCAGGGATCTAACTCATCTTGAAGGCTTATTCCCTATTAGCAAAGGTTTTGGACTCAAGTCAACTCAATTTGGGCTCAAGGATCAAGTGTTGAAGACCTTATGGTGAAAAGCCCTCTTGAAGCACTTGTAGTACTTAGAACCAATGTAAGAATAGAATGTTAAAGTTTGAGTGTTGGATATTGGATCTAGGATACACACACACAATTTGGTTTTGTTAAAATGTGAATCTTGTATTTAAGTTTTCATGTTTTAAATTAGGTTTCATGCCTTAAATATATATTTACATGACTCTATATTTTACAAAAATACCATGTTTAGATCTTGTTTATATACTCCAACTAGCATATTACTTAAGTTTCCTTAAAGTCAAAAATTATTTTGCAAAATTTTTCAAGTCAAAAATACACTGTTTTACCTGTTTCAGGCTGACCGGCCCGGTTGACCGGCCTTTGTGCCTGGGTGTGCACGTCTGTGCACGTCCGACGGTCGACCGGGCGGTCAACCGTCTGAGAGCAGGATTGCTCTCGGGTTTTCTGGGTCGACCGTCCGGTCGACCGCCAGAAGAAGACTGAGAGCAGGTTTGCTCTCGGGTTTTCTGGGTCGACCGTCCGGTCGACCGCCCGAAGAGACTTTTGTTTTTTAGTAGAGGTCGGTCGACCCCCGGTCGACCGGAGCCCAACGGCTCTTTGCCAGCAAGGTGACGGTCGACCGGTCCGGTCGACCGCCAAGCCTGCAACAGCCCAACGGCTCTTTCCTCTTTGGTGCAATTCTGAAATCTGTTTTATTTTCTATTTTAACACACTTTTTTCAGATTTGTTGGAGACCTTTTTCAGGTCAAATTAGGTGAAAATAAATTGTTTTAAATCTTTTTTTCTCCCTATAAATAGAGGAGAAGACTCTCTTACAAAACACCAAGAAAAATCCTCAAGTTTTCAAAGTTTTCAAAGAATAAAGAAAAGTGTTTTAAGCTCTCCATTTTCAACTCTTTCTTGAGCTAGTTTCAGTTGTGTTCCCAAGCAAAAATCCTCTTTACAACTGAGTTTTTCTCACTACACTTCATAGAGCCAAAAATCCCTTACTCATTCTATAGTGAAGTTGTAAAAAGAGTGAGAGTGTTGTAAAAGAGTTTGGTGATCTTGTTGTGATCACTCTTGTTCTTGTGATCTTCTTGTTCTTATGGAGACACCTCTTCGGTAGAGGTTATTGTACTTGGTGGAGCTCGGTGCTGGGTCTTCGGTAGACCGTTATAATCGTCCTCGGTGGATAGTGGAAACCCTTCACGGAGGTAAAGGTGGGGAGTAGAGCGGTGGCTCGAACCTCGAAACAAACATCTTGTGTTTGCGATTGCCTTGTGTTCATTTTTGCTTTAAATTTCTCTTGCACTCTATTGCTTTCAATTACTTGCTTGAGATCTAGTTTTATTTCCTTGTGCTATTGCTTGTGATACTTGTGATATATCTTGTGTGCATTTCATCATTGCATATTATTCATTACTTGTTCGATCAATTCTCATACAACAAGGTTGCATTGCGCACCTCTAACCCATTCAAGGGGAATTGGGAGGAAGGAGTTCAGAACCTCTCACGGGGTATTCGGCTCTTAGTCTTGTTTTGGGAGATCGTTGCATCATTCATCCATCTTAGTTTTAAAAAGATTGTTAGATTAGCAATAACACCTATTCACCCCCCCTCTAGGTGTTTTTCACTTAGGGACCTGCAAGGCAGACTGGCCTATATCAGAAGGTTCATCGCAAATCTCTCAGGCCGCTGTCAACCATTCACCCGGCTCATGAAAAAGAGTGTCTCTTTTGTATGGGATCAAACCTGTCAAGAAGCTTATGAGGATATCAGAAGATACCTCGCTAAACCTCCAGTTTTGGTGGCCCCTACATCAAGAAAACCTTTCCTGCTTTATGTGAAAGCAATGGACCATTCTCTTGGTGCCCTGCTTGCTCAAAAGAATGATGACGGCCACGAACAGGCCATTTCTTATCTGAGCAGGACTCTAATAGGGGCTGAATCTCGCTATAACCCTATTGAGAATGAATACTTAGCTCTTGTCTTTGCTATTCAAAAGACGCGACATTACTTGGTTGGCCAAACCATACATGTCATTTTCAGAGTGAATCCTTTGCGTCTCCTAATGACAAAACCAGGATCACTAAATTCAAGATTAGCTAAGTGGGCCCTCCTTCTGTCTCAGTACGACATGCTCTTTGTTTCTCAGAAGGCAGTTAAAGGTCAGGCGCTTGCAGAATTCCTGGCTGCTCATCCAGTTCCAGAAAGCTCAAAACTTTATGAAAATATTTTAGATGAGATTTTCGAATCTAATATAACTTCAGAGGATGAAATATGGCAGATGTTCTCTGATGGAGCATCAAGAATAGGCACTAAAGGCAAGATAATTGCTGGTGTGGAGGTTGTATTTATCTCACCACAAAACTATGTCCTTCCTAGGGCATTTCCATTGACGGAACCATGTTCCAACAATGTGGCGGAATATAACGCTCTACTCATTGGCCTTCAGCTCGCCCATGAAATGGGGGTACGCTATCTCGAAGCTTATGGTGATTCAAAATTGATTATTTATTAGGTTAAAGGAGAATATGAGGTTCGCCACAGAGATTTAGTACCTTATTATCATGTAGTCATCAAAATGGCTAATTTATTTGATGGCTTTTATATTGGTCATGTGTCCCTATCCCAAAATACTAAGGCTGACGCTCTGGCTGCACTTGCAGCAACATTAGCCTTGCCGATTGACACAACATATCATCTTTTAGTGGCTACTCGACACCTTGTTTGTCTGTCCTAAACGTGTGTTGAAAACCAAGGAGGTCCATATCACCTCGACGGGGTTTGAATGAAGAAATTGGCGATTTTTCCTCTTTGACTATACTTTGCATGATATAATGCTGGATGACCCTAAAGAAGCAGCATCTATTAGATGAAGGTCTCTCCGTTTCTACTATGATCCAATAGTAAAGACACTCTACCGTCGCTCATATGACGATATCCTCCTCCGTTGCCTTTCTAATTCAGAGGTGCAGGAAGTGCTTAAAGAGGCGCACGATAGTATATGCGGAGTTTATCAACCAGGTCTGAAGCTCAAGGATCGATTACGCAGACTTGGATATTATTGGCCAACCATGATAGCCGATGCCATCAAATATGCATAAAGGTGTAAAGCCTGTCAAATCCATACAGACTTTATACATCAACCTCCGGAGCTACTTCATTCGACCGTTGCTTCGTGGCCATTCAAAGCATGGGGAATCGATGTTATAGAGCCTATCAGCCCCTCATCAACAAAAGTTCATCGGTTTATCTTAGCAATAACCGATTACTTTTCAAAGTGGGCAGAGGTTATACCACTTGTTGAAGTTAAAACTTCAAACGTTGTTAATTTTATCAAACACCATATCATCCATCAATTCGGTGTTCCTAGGCGGATTATCCATGATAATGGTCCCCAATTTGTAAGCCAGGTATTCTATCAATTTTGTGATAAGTACCGGATTCAGAATATGGCATCCACCGCTTATAACCCTGCTGCTAATGGATTAGAGGAAGCATTCAACAAGATAATTATCAAGCTACTCAAAAAATTTGTTTCATCACATAAGCGAGACTAGAATGAGAAGCTTGGTGAATGTCTTTGGGCCTACCGAACTACAGTTCAGACCCCGACATGCAATACACCTTTTTCTCTGTTATACGGGTGCGAAGCAGTCATACTGTTAGAAATCCAGATGCCATCATTACTAATTGTCTTGATGACCAGAATGACAAAGGAGGATAATGATCGATTACGTTTTCAAGAGCTCGAAGCCTTAGATGAGAAGCGACTATAAGCTCAACAACATATTGAGTTATATCAAGCGCGAATCTCGAAGGCCTTCAATAAGAAGGTTAAGTAAAGTGTTTTTCAGAAAGGAGATTTGGTTTTAACCGTCAGACGACCGATGATTATGACGCACAAAATCAAAGGCAAATTTCAGCCCAAATGGGAAGGACCATTATGATAGAAACAGTCTATTCAAATGAAGCATATCACCTTATAACCCCAGATGGTGATACACTCAAGACGCCAATCAACGGCAGGTTCTTAAAGAAGTATTATCCTTGATACGATCCTTCTTATGATCAAGTTAACATTACACCTCTGATCACGACCTTCAGATCCAAGATACTTAGAAAGAGCACTCCTCTCTTTCTCTAATGGGAGTATACTACCATAAACCAGCGTCAAGCCGAACTCATGGAAGAAGGTTCGTGATGCATCCTTCTGCGGAATCTTTCCAATATGGAAACGAGATCTTTAGATAAAGACCTCGCGAAATTCATCCCCAACTCACCTACAGAGTAAAAACCCAGGGGAGGCATTACGTTACTCGAAGTAACAAAATGATCCAACGCCTCTAACGGCTAAGGATAGAGGAAAATGTTGGCTCATAAGCCCAACATAAGTCCTCGACAACTCATCGTGCTGAGGGGAATAACATGGTTAGCCCAACTCAAACGGTAGTTGGTAAAGGCATATCAAATCTGTTGACAACAGAGGATTTGCTAAAAATCCTAAGGGACCTGTTCCCACTTGATTCCTCTCTAAAATCACTTACCAATCCCGTCCATGGAATGGAAGGACCACATAAGAAGGTATTCATTTTCCTAGTCGAATGACGAGTCAAATCTATCACGTTAACATTAAACCTTTGATAATAAGTCTCTAACCTACTCCTCGGTGGATAAAACCAACATCCCTGTGAATCTGGTCAATATTCCTGGCAAATTAAAACACCATCCTTGTCATGTTAACATTACTCCTCTGACAGGTTGTTTTACAAATCTCGTTCTAAATTCCCATGGAGTTCTATGACATATAATCTTTCATGAGATTTATATTCTTAGCTCCCTAGCGATTCTCTAATAGACCTTCTTTAGAGTCTATTATTTTCCTCTTAGTCCCCAATAGACTTTCTTGGTTGTCACGTTAACAATACACCTCTGACAATTTCTTTCAGAAAAAAATATCCAAAGGAGATATCAATTTTCCACCTTATTCTCCCTGATGGGATTATTTTTTTTACCGTTATGTTCAGCTTGCCACCTCTGAACGGTAGAAATCTTGAGCTTGGTAGTTTCTCAATCGGTTATGTCCATATTACCTATGAACCGACGGATATCTAGATCTCTCTCTTTCTCTTATGGTACTTAAACTGTCATGTCCAGTTTATCACCTCTGAAGAGATGAGTCCAAACTTTATTCTCCTTCCCTCTATCAAGGTCAGGAGTTCTTACTGTCATGTTAACATTAAACCTCTGAACAGCAGATTGTGAATCTGAGGCCCCTTAGTTGGTCATGTCCAGTTAACCACCTCTGAACCAACAAAAATTCAGATTTAATCTATCTCTGTAGTCCCTGGTGGACTAGCTGCCAAGTTAATATGACTACCTCTGGCAGCGGATCCGAAGTTTAGTGTGTCTTAGGCTATCGCGTCCAGTTTATTACCTCTGAATAGACGGGTCCCTTAAATCGGGTTCAACTCCACTTTGTCATCATGTCCAGATCATCAACTCTGAATGACAAAATTTTGACCAATCATGTCTAGTTTGTCACTGTTAACTGGCAAATCTATGCCTCATTTGTCTTAGTTCAGTAGGAACTTTCATGTTGTGGTATCTAATTTATCATAACTTATTCATAAATCTGATGATCTTTAATCTGTTATGTTAATATTTACCTCTGAACAGTAAAGATCATCAAACTTACTCTTTTCTATCCTCATCTCAACATGATTTGAGTCGAGTCATTTTTCAAATTTATAACTAATTCCATCAGTTCGTCACTTTTAATTAGATTAGTTATACTATTATTTTCTTTCTTTTTGAGGATTGTAGTACAACTTAAAAGCAAGAATTACAAATTCAGAAGATAAAACAAGTTGAAAATGCAACAGAGGAGTCAAATAAAATTAATTTTTATTGATTCAAAAAGGGGGGATACATCGATTACAAGTTATGAGGGTGCTTCATAAGAGTTGATCTGTTCTTCAAGGATGGCCAGCCTATTCTTTCTCTCCTCAGTCGCTCTGATGAATGCCTACGATCTCAAGTCAGCCTCATTAAAGTTCGCTGTTTGGGACAGACGAGCCTCAATTTACATTAAAGTTACCCTCTGTGCTAGCTCCTGTTGCAGGACTTCATCATTCTGGGCTTTGAGCTGCTCTAACTGAGCAATCTCCTCAAGACGCACCGATTCAGCCTTAGACAGAAGAAGATTGGCTCTCTTGATCATCTCTCTGGCCTTCTCAATCTTACCCTTAGCGTCGAGAAGAGCACTATTAGAAACATCTATGGTATCTCCAATTTATACTTTCCTTATCTCCATGGATTTTAAATCTAAAGATATTATCTTAACTGCTTCCTGGGTTGCAAGATGAGCTTCACCCATTTGAGCAGCAAGGCGTTCAAGCTGTTCATTAATTGAGGAGTCCAAATCTGAATTGTTGAGGTGACGCCACTTGCCCACATCCCTCTAAGCCTTTCTACCAGAAGCTCTGATGCGGCAGCCTAGTCAACCCCTCTAAAATCTCAAATGCTATCGATATTTCGAGAGAGGACCACCTTTAAAGTAGAAAATGAGGTGGTTGAGCCCTTCAAAACCAGAGCAACAAATCGCTTCAGGCTTTTATAAAAGCTATCAACCATCTCGGCTACAAATTCTTTCTCGGCTTCAACTACTCTCGGTGAGCGAGTAGTACCTGAAGACAAAGCTTCCATCGGCTTCACTGTCATAATAGTAGAGGAAATGACAGAAGCACTGGCCAGAGAAAGATGAGGGACCACCGGTGATCTAGGAGGAGTTCGCATTGAAACTAGTACACTAGCCACGATAGAAGTAGGACTGGTGAGTATTTCAGGAAGAACTAGCTCAACAATCAGTGTTGGAGACGTAGGGCTGGTAATTACCTTCAGCCCAGTGGTTGTCAGGATAGGCAGCGTCAAAGAAACCACCGACATCTCACTTGCCGATCCAGCTGGGAGTGAGATTGGTTCTGTAGCCACTATCTCCTCAGCCTCTTTAACTCCTTCGGCAGGCTCAGGTTGATAAGATGACAAGTCATGATACAAGGCATCCAATTCGACAACATCCGTTGCGGCTTGAAGTACTTGCCTCACCCCTGATTCCCTTAGGAAGATCAGCTGGTCCCCTTGAAGTCGATGCACTCAAAGGCGAAAGACCTGTGAAAAGACTTTGTTAAAATAAGGCATAACAAATATCAGGAGAATTGCTTACAAAAGATCAAAGTATTACCAAGAGGCGATACCGCCTCAACTACCTTAGCAACAGTCTCTCTCTGGACTTCCTCGACGGCAACGCTAATTCTGTCGGGCTCCATAGAAAAGGCTTTGGCAGATGCAGGAAGGACGTCCGGCTCACCCTCGCTCGCCGAAGCCTCTATGGTCCATCTTATAGAGCTCAAGGCCATTGGACTCTCTTTCGAGGTCTCGGCACCCGAAGGACCGACATCAGCCGCGTCACCTCCGGAATCTTCTAAGACGACAAAGTAGCTAGCTTCATCACCATCCTTATAAGTAAAGAGGGGATCATAATAATCTCCCTATTCTCCTGCAGCCTCGACTTTTGGTTCTCTTGCAATCTCGATTCCTGAATCATAGGATAAACAAATGAGTTGTATGAAATATATAAGTACATGATAGGAAAATGAGTGAAACTAGTCTTACCCAGGTGATTGAGGCTAAACCTGCACACAAAATACGAGATTTCAGAACTTATAATAAAATGTGCAAGTACTCAATTCTTCCGCTATAGCAAGTGGCTATGCGGGTCGTGATCCACAAGGAGGGTTTTGCGATAGAAGCGTTTACAGTTTTATTGAAATCGTTATAAAAACCAAACGAGAGTTCTTCTCTGTTTTTAAGTTAAGAAAAAGAAAATTATGTTAAAGTTAGAAGAAAATGAAAGATGAAGAAGGTGAAAAAAATCAGAAAAACAATGAAAGCGACTATGTACAAATGGAGTGAGTGGAGAAGAAAGAGTTGGAAGAGGTGGTGATTTAATTTACAGAAATGAAAGAAAGGAAAGAAAAGGAAGGAATACTTACCTAGTTTAATTGATGACTTACCTGGAAACCTTTTGCAAGTTCTACCTTTTTACTTCGGAGGCGTTCAACGCATAGATCATAAACTCGAGCTCAGTCCCCGTGCACATTATATCGTCAAGCATACCAAGAACGAAGTGATGCGGAGCTTGGAAGAGGAGAACGTCTTCATGAACTATCGCTGGCTCTCACGTAGCTTAGTTATACTCGCTTTAGAATTCACTTGTAAACTCAACAAATACAACCAAGGTAAAGTAGAAAGAGGAAGAGGAAAGCAAAACAAAATGCAAACATAAAAAGAAGCTTTTACTTTTATTACTTGCAGAGACAATGGAAGAAAGGAGGAGGGTACATCGGTGTCACTTTCAATATCAGCCTCTCTCTCTTACTTACATGAATCTTCTTCTACCCTAAGTTTACATACAAGTTACATAAAAAGAAAAGAAAAACCTAAACTACCAAGAATTAAAACTAGGCTAAATCCTAATCTGCATTGGCGTCCAATTTTCAGCGCAGATACTGGCCTTTTATAGGCATAAACCCAGTAAGGAGGATCCCGGGGAGATCGGGGGAGCAAACACTCCCCTAACTCCCCAAGATTGCCGCGAAAACGCGGCTTTTTCCGCGTTTCCGCGGCCAGGGTGTGGCCAGGTGGCCACACCCTGTTGGTGGGTCAGCTTGGTTTCGCCCTCTGACTTTATCTGGAGTTGGTTTGTTAGTTTGAGTCCCGGATTCTGACGAAATGGCCTTGGATTCTTGGCTTTAACCGATCGATTCTGAGAGGATTCTTCTCAACCGGTTTTTCACCTCTTGATTTTGCCCTGATTTACTTGGTGCGAATTAATTCTGATTTAATTCAGAATTTTGGTGGGCTTTGGGCTCATTTCTGATCATCTCCTTAAAGATTGGGCCTGCAAATAAATTAAACAATTAATTAGGACCATGCAGGCTTTTATTCTATAATAAGTATGGACATATGATATTAAATATGCAACATTAGCGACCAATCACACCCCCATACCTATCTTTTGCTCGTCCTCGAGCAAAACAACTAAACTATACTAAGGATTATTAGACCACTTTCGCAGGTCGCGCGATTGCACTGAGCATGTGCAACAAGCCGTTAAACCTTTAGGTTTCCCCTAGAGGACGAGTTTTGTCTCGTGAGGGTTTTCAGCGGATTACACCCACAAAATCCATAAAGAAAGAGAAATAAAGAGTTAGTATTTTCGAAAAGCATTTTGAAAGAGAAAAAATATTTGAAATATAATTGTAAGATCTAAGCAATCTATAAGTTATAAGAAGACTGAATTTTTTATTCCTAAACTTAGTCTCTATTCAAAAATTTGTTATCAATCAAGGTAAGGAGTCAAATTGTACTTCTCATCTAGTCTATTACTTTACCCTAAGTCATATACACCTTGTGACTGTGAAAATTTTGACTAAGGGTTCATTAACTCTAACTCTTATGCCTTATATATATATATATATATATATATATATATATATATATATATATATATATATATATATATAGATATATATATTTTTTGTTGTATTATTCCTTAGTTTTATTAGGCTTTCTAATCTGCCCATGTAACGAGCCTTTAATCGATGACTCCCAAACAAAACGGTCTTAGGGCACCGGGTGAGAAAACACCCCAAGGACTTAAGGACTCAAGCAAATAAGGCCACAAAACTAAGGTTTTTATTTATATGATGTACCCCTTTTAGGCGTGAATACTTATGCTTCATGAGGCATAAATACCCAGCTTAATCAGAGATACACATTTTTTTTCTAACTCATCTAATTATCTTTTGCATAAATACTAAGGCTTGCTTAGGCCAAAGCACCTAGCTAATCAATAATTAGACTTGTTTTTTATTTTTTTTATTTTTTTCTAACTCATCTAATTATCTTTTACATAAATACTAAGGCTTGCTTAGGCCAAAGCACCTAGCTAATCAATAATTAGATTTGTTTATTATTATTATTATTTTTTTTATAAGGCATAAGAATCTTTATTTTTGAACCCTAAGTGTGTAAGTGTATGAAGTGTGCATATTTCATCAAGGTAAAGATTAAGACTAAATTACTTTGACAAATTTTCTTCCTAACCCTAAAAATCAAACAAATAATCTTATTTTGACCAAATATAAGAAATCCTAATTTGGATTTTCCTATTCCTTAAAATTAACTTAATTTCTTATAAAAATAAGTCAAAATATTGTTTCTATTTTCAAAAAGTTTTTAAAAGTAAAGAAAAATGTTATTTTTTTTTAAAGAAAAAGAAAAGTTATGTTAGACCCTCCCCCACACCTATCTCATGCATTGTCCTCAATATATAAATTAATGCATAGATGCATGAAAAGAAGAAAGGGAAGGAACAGGTTACCTTAAGGTGGTGGTTCCGGTGGTGGTCTGATTGGTCCACGAAACGCGGCCCAATCAACTTTTCTTGGGTCTCGGAGGAACCCACCAGAAATTTCTCTAATATAACCCATTAAAAAGATGTATCCATAAAGGATCTTTATTAAATATTTAACCCCATCTAATTTTCATATTCCATAATTGATTTCGGAGTCAAATTTGTCAACCACCTCGTCCCAGAAAGGAGTATGAAATGATAGAATGATTGACTTGGACTCAGGAAGGACAGGAACTAATACTGACTCAAGAAGGTGACTTAAGTCAAGTAAAGGTTTAGGAGTCGAAATTGGTTCAAGAAGCGGGTCCAAGTCAAGAAGTTGAAACTCAAGTCCACATGTATTTTCTAACAATGGGATGTGACCTAATTTGGGTGATTCCAGTTCAGGAATGATAGGTGGAGGAATCAAAACTGACTCTAAAATATTACTTAAGTTTGGTAACACAACAAGAGTCAATATTGATTCAGAAAGTTGAACTGGATCACAGATATGAGAATCTAGGTCACATATCTCATTGAGTTCAATATCAAAAAATTGAGAACTTGTCAATTTGTCAATAGGATTTTCAAAATTGTATAATTGGTCAAGTTCAATATGATCCTCAAAGACGGGGGATTCAATTTCATGATGAATAGGCACAGGATCCAACGTTGACTCGGGAAAAGATCGAAATCAGGTGAAGATACCGGAGTAATAATCGAATCAGGAAGTAGAATTGAATCACTAAGGTGGGGGTTCAGGATCATATTCATTTTTAAGTTCTATTTCAGGAAAAGGAAAACTTGTTAAACTGTCAATATCTTTATCAAAATTTAGAGTTTGGGCAAGTTCAAATGGTTGTTCTGAAATGGAATCTTGATTTCCAAAACTACATGACTCTTCGGCTCTAACAGAATGGTTAGTGACATCAGAACTGGTCCAACGGTGAGAACGTAGAGATTCGACCATCATATCTATGTCATGATTACGAACATTTTGAGCATGAGTCATGGCTTCTAGCATCTTTTCATAGTTGATGGGTTCATTGTCTTGTTGAAAAGATGAAGAGTTGTTTTAGAAGTGGTAGTGAAATTGTGAGTCCATCAGATTTTGTGATTGTTGTTTGGACTCACGCATACTCCTTTCCAAAATTGATGGTTTCCTATTTTGGACGGGTGGAACTGAGTATGAATCTTGAAAATATTGTGGACTAGGTGGAGAAGGAGGACAATTTGATTCAAATTGGACTCGGGGTAGGTGAGTCCCCACTGACTCTGTGAAGAGTTGAAATCGTTATGGAAATTATAGTCATACGATGGGTGACATGGGTTATATTGATTAGGATAAGACCAATCCGGCACACTAGGTTGGTTAAAGTCATGATATGCCGGGTTGGTAATATCTGAAAAAGAGTTTGATGTGTAATATGAATTATTATTGAAGTTGAAAAAATAGTTATTATAAGCCATATCACACAATAGAATACACACAAAAAAGAAAGAAAAGCAAACAAATAAACAAATAAGAAAGAAAAAATTCTAACCTAAGTTAGGGTAGACCTAGACCTAGACGACTCCTAACTGGTTAGACTGTCCACGGGAGGTTTAATGTAGACTTTGACCACAAGCTAATCAGCCAGGTCAGGGCAAAATTGGTGGGAGGTTTTCCGTCAAAGACGTTCCTTAATTAAATAACCACCAATCTTCGGGCTTTCGGCCTTAATCCCTTTCCTAGACACTGATTTGGCAAGAGTCAAGTTCCAACACCTTTCCCCCTTAGGATAATCTTCTAATTGAGTTCGAGATGTCCCTAGGGCCAACGTTTACTCATTTTAAGTTAGGCTTGGGTTAGTGAGTGCTTGGATTCTGATTTTTGGGCTAAGGAAGGGTGATTAAATCCCCACCTTATCTTGTTATTGGGTTGGTGCCCTTAAAATCAATTAGTGCAAGTGTACAAGATATGTAAGATTCACTCAAAGCGATATAAATCAACCAAGAAGTGAGTCCTATGCTAAATGCAATGCATACGTACCTTGCTCCAGCACTCTTCAACAGTAAAAATAAATGAATTGAAAAAACGCGTGCCTAAAATGCAAACGTCTAATCAATTTTTAACTTTTGCAACAAACGTTTTACTGTTGATTATTTAGCAGGCTTATGTGATGGCATATAGGAAATAAAGAATTGCAGAGAACTAGAATTTGTAAAGCAAGCAGCCCTGCAAAAACCTGTTAGTAGTCAACTCGTCCTTGCCGCGGATCCGCGGCTTTTGCCGTGGAAACGCGGCAATTCAGAGGGCCATTGGTCTCTACTTTCTAGAGCAGAGGCCCAAGGCCACTTGCATGTCACTGCAATATTAATTTTCTGCTTTGATTGCCCTGTAACCTGTAACAGAGAAGAAAATTCGTTTAGTTCTAAAAAATTTTCAAAAAAATTCAGATTTCAATAAAAAAACATGTTACCCTCCCCAGCAACGACGCCAAAATTTGATTGAGGCTAAACCTGCACACAAAATACAAGATTTCAGAACTTATAATAAAAATGTGCAAGTGCTCAATTCTTCCGCTATAGCAAGTGGCTATGCGGGTCGTGATCCACAAGGAGGGTTTTGCGATAGAAGCGTTTACAGTTTTATTGAAATCGTTATAAAAACCAAACGAGAGTTCTTCTCTGTTTTTAAGTTAAGAAAAAGAAAATTATGTTAAAGTTAGAAGAAAATGAAAGATGAAGAAGGTGGAAAAAATCAGAAAAACAATGAAAGCGACTATGTACAAATGGAGTGAGTGGAGAAGAAAGAGTTGGAAGAGGTGGTGATTTAATTTACAGAAATGAAAGAAAGGAAAGAAAAGGAAGGAATACTTACCTAGTTTAATTGATGACTTACCTGGAAACCTTTTGCAAGTTCTACCTTTTGCTTCGGAGGCGTTCAACGCATAGATCATAAACTCGAGCTCAGTCCCCGTGCACATTATATCGTCAAGCATACCAAGAACGAAGTGATGCGGAGCTTGGAAGAGGAGAACGTCTTCATGAACTATCGCTGGCTCTCACGTAGCTTAGTTATACTCGCTTTAGAATTCACTTGTAAACTCAACAAATACAACCAAGGTAAAGTAGAAAGAGGAAGAGGAAAGCAAAACAAAATACGAACATAAAAAGAAGCTTTTACCTTTATTACTTGCAGAGACAATGAAAGAAAGGAGGAGGGTACATCGGTGTCACTCTCAACATCAGCCTCTCTCTCTTACTTACATGAATCTTCTTCTACCCTAAGTTTACATACAAGTTACATAAAAAGAAAACAAAAACCTAAACTACCAAGAATTAAAACTAGGCTAAATCCTAATCTGCATTGGCGTCCACTTTTCAGCGCAGATACTGGCCTTTTATAGGCATAAACCCAGTAAGGAGGATCCCAGGGAGATCGGGGGAGCAAACGCTCCCCCTAACCCCCCAAGATTGCCGCGTAAACGCGGTTTTTGCCGCGTTTTCGCGGCCAGGGTGTGGCCAGGTGGCCATACCCTGTTGGTGGGTCAGCTTGGTTTCGCCCTCTGACTTTATCTGGAGTTGGTTTGTCAGTTTGAGTCCCAGATTCTGACGAAATGGCCTTGGATTCTTGGCTTTAACCGATCGATTCTGAGAGGATTCTTCTCAACCGGTTTTTCACCTCTTGATTTTGCCCTGATTTACTTGGTGCGAATTAATTCTGATTTAATTCAGAATTTTGGTGGGCTTTGGGCTTATTTCTGATCATCTCCTTAAAGATTGGGCCTGCAAATAAATTAAACAATTAATTAGGACAATGCAGGTTTTTATTCTATAAGTATGGACATATGATATTAAATATGCAACATTAGCGACCAATCACCAGGCCGGGAACAGCTTTATCAGTCATCTGCTTTTGCGCTGATAGTTTAATAACTAACGGGGCAGGAGGATGAGGCACTATAGCTGATTCGCCCTCTGCAATAATGGTGGGAGTGTAGCTGATAGGGAAAGGAATAGTGGATTAGAATTGCGCAGATATTCAACAAAAGAGAGAAGGTTTAGAGTCAACCATAGGTGCTTGATTACTCCAAAATGTATTCACAATGCTTAATGTATTCCTTCCAAATCACCATAGTAGCATAAGCTATACGGGTCGATCCTCGAGGAGAGCTCACGATGGAAGCTTTACGGTTCGATTGTTGAAGAAAGAAAACGAAAGTTCTTCTTTGTTTCAAAAGAATGAGAAAGACATGGAAAAATAGGTGAAAGGAATTGCGATGGATTTGTACATGAAAATAGAAACGATGAAAGAAAGTGAAAAGAATTTGAAAACAAGAATTGCTTTAGAAAGAATGCTAAAAGAAAGGAAAACTTGTAAAAGACTTTTAGATGGGAAAAAGCCATGACTAGCTAACCTTACTAACTTGCTAACTTACTAATCTCCGTTAGGGTGAAGCATACCTCATGTTGGTTCATCGACAAGTGTTTGTCTTGCTTGTTGGTCAATGTACTTTCCTACTTGATAGATGAGTGATCATCTTGGATTTGTCTTGTAGCCTCATTGATTTCATCGGCTCTCAAGATAGACTTTCAATGGTGGAATCGAGGAGTGTTACTCAAGGGATGCTAAGGAAGAAGATACAAAATTCATTAGTCATTCAAAGTCATACATAAAGTTAGCATTGAAGTAAGAAAGTTGTACAACAAATAGCATATGGTTGGTGCTCCATCTCCATGTTCCATCAAGGCACTTGTTCTAAAGACAAGGCTCTAAATGAGGCACACATGAATCATATGGAATTACAACAAGAACTTGCCAAGAATGAAAGTAACCCATCGGGATAAAAGAGACTCAACATTTGCAAGATTAAGAATTAGCAATCACCCAAGAGTTAGAAGTTAGCAAAGTTAGTGGTTAGCTAGTCATGTTAGAAGAAGTTAGCTAGCCATTACAAGAGAAAGAAAACAACAAGACATTATGCTATGAAAGTAAAGCTTGAAGGAAATAAATCAAGAAATGAAAAGCACTAGAAATTGTAATAGAAGAGAAAGTAGATTGGATTAATCCTTACTTTGCTTCAAGTTGTCACCCCTTGATTGCAAGCTTTCACTCTCTCACTATCTCTCTCTTGCAGAATTTCTAGGAGGAAGAAGAAGACTAAGAGCACTAAAAACCTAAAGAAAAACCAAAAATTACAAGCTCTTTTCTCTATTCTCCCTTCTCTCTCTCGCACTGGCCCTGATGGTCTATTTATAGGCCTCAGAGAAGAAAGCTCCAGAATCCAGACAGCTAGATCAAATCTCGGGCTCAACGGCCAGATAACTGCCGCGGAACCGCGGCCAGAGCCGCGTTTCCGCGGCAGAATCTTGGCCGTTGCGCCAACGATTTCTGTTGCGATTCTGTTGGGGTTTGTTTTGCCACGTGGATCTTCTAGAATGATGACTAGACGCGTGGATGTCTCCAGATCCTGGGCTCTACTTTTGGGCTTCTCTTTTGGGCTTTGATTAATCCCCCTTTAATTCTTGCTAATTAAATGGATTTTGGGCCTCTTCTTCATTAATATTGGACCTGCAAATATAGAGAGAAAAAGAGTAAAAATAGATTTTATTGATATTATGCATAGTATAGAGGTGGAAGATGATGCAAAAATGAACTATAATCATACCCCCATATACCTAGCTTTTGCTCGTCCCCAAGCAAAACAAGAAAAGAAAAAGAAAATCCTAACTAGATTATTACACCACTTTCGTAGGTGACACGATTGCACTGAGCACGTGCAACAAGCCGTTAAACCTCTAGGTTATCCTAGAGGAGGAGTGTTGTCTCCTGAGGGTTTTTTAGCGGATTGCACCCACAAAATCCATAAAGAAAAATAAAAGTGTTAGTGAAAATTTTGATCCATGTTTTAAAGATTCTTACTTGAGTTATAGGTTTCAGGTTACCCTAAAACTTGTCATTCCTCTTATAAGCGTCTATTTAGAGTTTTGTTTTCAATTTAGGTTAAGTTTTTAAGGAAAAGATCAAAAACCAGATTTTGCATCAATCCTAATATATATACATCTATAAATATGAAGGATCTTTCTCAGACTAAGTTCATTTATTTACTAATATATATATATAACAAAAAAAAAATTTTATACAATATTTATTTATTTACATTTCCTTAGCTTCCTTAGGCTTTCTAATTTACCCTTGTAACGAGCCTCTTACCGATGACTCCCAAACCAGTCGGTCTTAGGGCACCAGATGAGAAAACATCCTTTGGGTTTGAGGACTCGAGTAAACTAGGCCACGAATACTAAGGACTTAATCACCTTTAGGCGTGACTAGCCATGCTTCTTGAGGCACGACTAACCAGCTTAATTAGTGGCTAAGTATTTATTTAGTTATTTATATACATATATATTTTTCTATATTTTTTTTATTATATATATATGTAAATAAAGTCACAAAGTCTTTGATTAATCCTTCAATATGTTTAATGTATATATTCTAAAGAAAGAATTAAAATCTAGTAATCTTTCTTATCCTTTTTTACTTAACCTAAAAATCCAACAAAACTCCTCTTTTTAACTTATAATTAGAAATCATAGTTAAGAGCTTCCTTAATCCCTAAAGTCAAGCTTGATTCTTTAAACATGGATCAAGAATTTCCCTTTTTTTATTTATTTTTATATATATTTTTTATTTTTCTAAAAGAAAATAAAAAATCTACAAAGAAAGGTAAAATCTAAAAAATAAAAAAACCTAAAAAGAAAATGAAAATCCTAGAAATAAAAATAAAAAGCCTAAAAAGAAAATAAAAATCCTAAGTTAGAATCTACCCCCATACTTATCTCATGCATTGTCCTCAATGTATGCAAGATAAAAAGATGCATGAAATAGGTAAAAGGTATGAAATCACTCCCTCCGTCTCTTTGGACCAGCGGTGGTGCTGGGTCCAGCCGACTGAGATCGCCGCAACCCCGCCTCAATTCGGTCCATCCTAGAGGATTGCTCCTCCACCTTCTTCCTAAGTCTTACATGCCCCCTAAAAATTTTCTTCATGCCCTTCCAGATGGTGGACATGAAGGCACGTGAATCGGTTGGGGGTTCCTGACGCCAAAATTCAGGTTCATCTTCATCCTCTAAACTTTCCTTCGAAGAGGACTCCACCGGTATATCTTCGGGCTGGACACTAGGAGTCCAAACCGCGTGCAAACAGCTGTTATAGGAGCTGGTGGGTCGCTCAGGTGTCACAAACACTCGGTCAAATGAATCAAAGACGGAGTCCGGTAGGAAAGTCCTACACAGACGCGTAATCAGAATAGGATGGGAGTGTTTGGCACCCCGAGTACGGGAGGAGTTGGCAATGATCGCGTGGAAGATGACCTTATTTAAGCAGACCGTGTGTTGCCTGGTCATTAAATCGTGAATTATTTGCAACACCGGGCGGTTGAAGGAAGTTGTGTGGTCTAGCCCTAAAATGTTACGTTGGATCCAGCGTCTAACGCAGTGTACGTTCCTAAAGGTAGTGCTGGCCTTAAGCCCACGGTCCTGCTCAGTGCAGCGAGCCCCCATGAGTGTCATATAATCGATCAGTGGGAGGGGATCGCTGTGCTAAGGGTGAATGGGGACATGTGTGTGTTCCTCAAGAAGAGGAAGAGTGATGAACAAGTCGCCCAAGGGCATGTGTACGGTGAATTGGTAAGTGTGTGTGTGTCAACAGATGCATGGTCAATATTAGTGTAGAACATTGTCACCAATTCGGGACAATAAAAGGCATCGTTCTCAGAGTTATCGTACACTAACGTATACCAATCCCAAGCCCTAATTTGATCTAGAAACATATGGCCATACCCATTCGGATCACATAATATTTTCCCAAAGTCTTTCTCAGCAAATATCAAAGGTGCCATGCTAATAATCTAGGATCAAAGCAATAAAATTGGAGAGATCAAGATTCAAACCGCCCCCGAAATTCGTGGGGGAAACAAATCTCGATCTTGCAGAGGGCACAGGTGATGGATTCGGGAAGATGTGGCACCAGATCGGGCACCAGGGAACAAAATCGATCGGTGAAGACTTTGGCGGCGCTCCAGAAACGTCAGTACAGCCGCGGATCTGCGGCTCTGGTCGCGGAGTTGCGGCTTTCTTGGTGAAGCAGAGGATCGGGAAATTTGGTGAGGCGGCGCTTTGAGAGGGGTTTCAGATCTGAGGTTGATTTTGCGTTTGAGGGAGTAGAAGTGGGTTAAAGCGGATATTTATAGGAGGAAAAAGATTGGGAGTTCCACTTTTATCCCTAGGTAAAAAGATATTTACAAACCTAGAGACTTGAAATTTTGAAAGGAGTTTGACCCTAGGGAAAAAGAGTTATGGAGAAACCTAGGGTTTTAAGGGATTTGAATGTAGAACTCTTTTAAAGGAATTTGCACAAAAGTCCCTCATTTTCTTCTTTTTTTTATATATTTATTTACAAAAAGTGTACAAAAACTATTTACAAGGAATATGTACAAGTGTGTCCATTGCCTAAGCTTTTCTTTGGTCGTTTCCCTCTAGCCCGTTTCCCATCGTTCCAGTGTGTTTGTTTGCGCGGGCTCAGTTGGGAAACGAGTGCAATTATTTTCTGAGCCTTAGGCATTTCCAGTCTCAATGGCTTATTGTTATTCATCCTCATTTCACCACAAGGTTCACTGAAAATTTCTTCATCACCACTTTTTTCACTCTGAACTTCTTTACTCCCAGTGTTAAGAAAATCCAGCTCATCTCCATACAACTCCTCAAAACTGAGGTCAACATTATCCTTCAGAGATGTACAACTAGTTAACCAACCCCGAGTTGGCTCATCCAGACACATGATTTCGTCAGCGAAGAGGTCTTCAAAAGTTATATCAATCGGAGGTTCTTGAATTGTATCCTCATGGGATACATTCACAGTTGGCTCACTGAAAGTGAAAATATCCAAATCAACTTTCCCCTTTTGAAAAGGTACTCGGATAACAGGATTTTTCACTTCAAGAGAATCACAAACTTGTGATTCATCTTTACTTTTCTTCTCCTGATTGTTCCTGACAAAGTTAACCTCAAATGTTTGATCTTTTATCCTACGAGGTTGTATGCTGAAGACATTCAATTCTCTCGTCATATCCCCAAAAGTTATCCTCATTGACCCATTCTTGCAATTTATGATGGCATTTGCTGTGGCCAGGAATGGTCATCCCAAGATGACAGGAGTTTGAGCCCTATGATTGGTATTAGACACAGGTTGTGTCTCAAGAACTACAAAATCCACAGGGTAAATGAACTCCCCAACTCTGACAAGGACATCGTGAATTTTCCCCTTGGGTCTCTTGACAGAGCGATCAGCCAGTTGTATCGTCATTTGGGTCAGGCGGAGATTACCTAACCTTAATTGTTGGTACACAGAAAAAGGCAGGAGATTGATACTGGCCCCCAAATCAAGTAGTGCCCTATTGATGGTAGTCTGTCCTTTGACACAAGATATGGTCGGGCTCCCTGGGTCCTTGTATTTGACAGGAATGGGCCCAGTGAGCAACTCACTGATGTGTGATGCCAGGAAGACTTTCTTAGGGACTTGTGTTTTCCTCTTCTTGGTGCACATTTCCTTTAAGAATTTTGCATATGATGGCACTTGTTGTATGGCATCAAGAAGAGGGACATTGATTTGGACCTTGTTAAACATTTCCCGTATCTTCTCCATATGAGCATTCAACTTGTGATTTGTAAGCCTATTTGGAAATGGTGCCCTAGGCTTATAAGGTTGCTCATCGATTTTTTCTTTTCCCTTGGCTTTTGATGGCTCAGCACTAGAAGATGGATTGTCAGAAGTTGGTTGTACTGGAACTGGAGGGGTTGACTTTGGTACTGGATGGGATGGTTGAGTAGAAACCCTATTATCTACCTGTCTTCCAGATCTCAGGATATGAATAGCGTTGCAATGACTGGGGCCCATGTCTTCCACTTCATGCAAAGGGAAGTGATTTTTGGGATTGGGCATTGGCTGACTTGGAAACATTCCTTTTTGTCTCTCATTGAAAGAATTATTCAGTTGCCCAATTTGGACCTGTACTTTGTTCATATCCTGTTGATGGTTTTTCATTAGGGTTTCTATCATCTTTTCCAACTTTGATAGTTTGTCATCTGAATCATTCTGGGGTGGATGTTGGTGATATGGAGACTGGAAGTGTGTTTGATAGTGTGGTGGGCTCTGATAGGATTGTGATTGTGGTGGACTTTGATATGGCTGAAAATTCGGTGAATTACGATTGAGACTGTGTTGAGGAGGCTGAGCATTATATGGATGTGGAAATGGTGGCCTATGTTGCTCAGGACCAGACTGACTCCACGAAAGATTTGGATGGTTTCGCCATCCCGAGTTGTATGTACTGGAGTGTGGATTGTGATTGGGTCCGGTGAAAGTGGCATTCGTATTCTCCTGATATGATTGAGACTGGTATATAGGACACTCCTCGAAGACATGGTTGAGGTCATGACAATAGGTACAACCCGGTTTGACAACAGGTGATGGGTTGACCTGATTAACAACAGAATGTTCCCTTGACTCAAGCAGTTCTATCCTCTTCATTAATTGTGTGATCTTAGCCTCAGCAGCTATGGAGGATTCTATGGAATGCATACCGGTTCTGAAAGTGGTGGGAGTGGGTTTATCAGGGCATGACTCCCACTAAATTATTTTCTCAGCTAAGGCTTCAAAGAGATCCCACCCCTGGTTCTCATCTTTCTTCAAAAATTCCCCTTGGCACATGGATTCAAGGAGTGTTTTCGTTTAGTAATCAAGTCCGTCATAGATAATTTGGCATTGCCGCCATTTCTCTATGCCGTGATGAGGACATAAGGCTAGGAGGTCTTTGAAACGCTCAAAATATTTCCAGAAGGGTTCGTTTGCTTCCTGCTTGAATTGCATGATGTTTTTTCGCATGAGGGCTGTCTTGTGAATGGGGTAAAATTTCTTAAGAAAGACCTTACAAGATCATCCCATGAAGATATCGAACTGGCGGGAAGATTGTAAAGCCATTTCTTAGCTAAGTCTTTCAGTGCAAAAGGTATGAACCTTAACCTAACAGCATCCTCAGTCAATTGGGAAATTCTCATCATTACGCATACTTCTTCGAACTCTCGAATGAAGAAGTACGCGTCCTCAGACTCTAAACCATGAAATCGTGGAAGTGTATTGATGAATTGTGGTTTCAGCTCAAAATGATTTCTATTGGTAACAGGGAGAAGAATGCATGATGGAAGGGAGGTGCGAATCGGATAGAATCTGTCTTGAAGCGAAACGTTGTTTTCCATTATGTGAAGTGGTGGTGTTGGTGCAAGTGTAGAAATTCTAACAAGTCTTGCAGAATCTGGATCTCGGTACCACTCTTGCATATACAGTCACAAACAACGTTCACCGATCACACCAGCGAAAAGAAAAAATAACAAACAATAAAAGAAAAATCAATCCCAAGCTATCTAGGATTCCTGGACCTAGACGACTCCTAACTGTTCGATGAACCAAAGAAGGTTGTTGCTTGAATCAGACCACAGCTAATCAGCCAGGTAGGGGCAAAATACGGTTGGAGGTATCCATGCGTAAGCAACGGGCCTTAATTACGCCAAACCACGGTATCTTCGAGGCTTAACCTCTTAATCCCCAGCCTTAGACACTGATTTCACCGGAGTATGAATCAAAATCAACTTCCAACTTCAGCCGATCTCCTACTGAGTCCGGATGTCCCTAGGGCCAACGTCTATCAGATTTTATTAAAAGGCTTGGGATTGTGAGTGCTGGGATGGTGGTTTTTGGGCTAAGGAAAGGGTGATGAAATCTCCACCTTATCTTATTTATTGGGTAATGCCCTTAAAATCGATTTTGTGCAAGTGTACGATATAAGCAAACAAGGTTCACTTAAAGCGATATAAATCAACCAAGAAGTGAGTCCTAATCAAAATGCAATGCGCACGTACCTTGCTCCAGCACTCTTCAACAGTAAAGTAAATGAATTGAAAAGACACGTGCCTAGAAATGTAAACATCTAATCAATTTTTAACTTTGCAACCAATATTTTACTGTTGATTATTAGCAGGAATATGGTGAAGCATACAAGAATTAAGTATTGCAGCAGCTGTTATTTTGCAGATCAAGCAACCCTGCAGAAAATTGTGAGTAGTTCACTCTTCTTTGCCGCGGATCCGCGGCTTTGGCCGTGGAATCGCGGCAAATGAGAGGGCAACTGGTCTCTGCTTTCTAGAGCAGAGGCCCAGGGCCACTTATATGTCACTGCAATGCTAGTTTTCCGGTTTCTTCACCTGTAACCTGCAACAGAGAAGAAAGTTCGTTTAGTTCTTCAATTGAATCAAAACCGTTGCTCTCCCCAGCAACGGCGCCAAAAATTTGATAGGGAAAGGAATAGTGGATTAGAATTGCGCAGATATTCAACAAAAGAGAGAAGGTTTAGAGTCAACCTTAGGTGCTTGATTACTCCAAAATGTATTCACAATGCTTAATGTATTCCTTCCAAATCACCGTAGTAGCATAAGCTATACGGGTCGATCCTCGAGGAGAGCTCACGATGGAAGCTTTACGGTTCGATTGTTGAAGAAAGAAAACGAAAGTTCTTTGTTTCAAAAAAATGAGAAAGACATGGAAAAATAGGTGAAAGGAATTGCGATGGATTTATACATGAAAATAGAAACGATGAAAGAAAGTGAAAAGAATTTGAAAACAAGAATTGCTTTAGAAAGAATGCTAAAAGAAAGGAAAACTTGTAAAAGACTTTTAGATGGGAAAAAGCCATGACTAGCTAACCTTACTAACTTGCTAACTTACTAATCTCCGTTAGGGTGAAGCATGCCTCATGTTGGTTATCGGCAAGTGTTTGTCTTGCTTGTTGGTCAATGTACTTTCCCACTTGATATATGGGTGATCATCTTGGACTTGTCTTGTAGCCTCATTGATTTCATCGGCTCTCAAGATAGACTTTCAATGGTGGAATTGAGGAGTGTCACTCAAGGGATGCTAAGGAAGAAGATACAAAATTCATTAGTCATTCAAAGTCATACATAAAGTTAGCATTGAAGTAAGAAAGTTGTACAACAAATAGCATATGGTTGGTGCTCCATCTCCATGTTCCATCAAGGCACTTGTTCTAAAGACAAGGCTCTAAATGAGGCACACATGAATCATATGGAATTACAACAAGAACTTGCCAAGAATGAAAGTAACCCATCGGGGATAAAAGAGACTCAACATTTGCAAGATTAAGAATTAGCAATCACCCAAGAGTTAGAAGTTAGCAAAGTTAGTGGTTAGCTAGTCATGTTAGAAGAAGTTAGCTAGCCATTACAAGAGAAAGAAAATAACAAGACATTATGCTATGAAAGTAAAGCTTGAAGGAAATAAAGTAAGAAATGAAAAGCACTAGAAATTGCAATAGAAGAGAAAGTAGATTGGATTAATCCTTACTTTGCTTCAAGTTGTCACCCCTTGATTGCAAGCTTTCACTCTCTCACTATCTCTCTCTTGCAGAATTTCTAGGAGGAAGAAGAAGACTAAGAGCACTAAAAACCTAAAGAAAAACTAAAAATTACAAGCTCTTTCCTCTATTCTCCCTTCTCTCTCTCGCACTGGCCCTGATGGTCTATTTATAGGCCTCAGAGAAGAAGGCTCCAGAATCCAGACAGCTGGATCAAATCTCGGGCTCAACGGCCAGATAACTGCCGCGGAACCGCGGCCAGAGCCGCGTTTTCGCGGCAGAATCTTGGCCATTGCGCCAATGATTTCTGTTGCGGTTCTGTTGGGGTTTGTTTGGCCACGTGGATCTTCTAGAATGATGACTGGGCGCGTTGATGTCTCCAGATCCTGGGCTCAACTTTTGGGCTTCTCTTTGGGCTTTGATTAATCCCCCTTTAATTCTTGCTAATTAAATGGATTTTGGGCCTCTTCTCCATTAATATTGGACCTGCAAAAATAGAGAGAAAAAGAGTAAAAAACAGATTTTTATTGATATTATGCATAGTATAGAGGTGGAAGATGATGCAAAAATAAACTATAATCAGTAGCGACGAGGCTTTTTCACTACCGTCTTCTTACGGGATCCACCTTGCCGCTTTCGTTTGAAGTGGACATTGGGATCTTCTTCTTCCACCTCTTCCACCTCCACGTCTTCCATAGAGGTTGTGCCTACCCCTTCAGGAGCATCTGGTGGAGTCTCAGCACCTACGTCTCCTTCAAAGTGGGAACTTTTCACGTCAGAAGCCTCACTATCGGCAGTGGTGACGAACTCCGGAAGGCCTAGCACACGGACCCTTTTGCCCTCACCTTTCTCGGTGACTTTCCGCTTCAGCCGCTGAGAGATCAGCTTCAAGCTAAAAGAGTTAATAGAAAATCCAGTTGGCATGGAGTTTGAAGTTCTATACCACTGACAGAACCCAAAAGTCGTCAGTAGTTTGGGGTCCTCAACGGCATGCACAGCCGTGCCTCAGTACAGCCAGCAATGAAGAACCGTCAGGCGCGAGCACCGTCAATGAGGCTCCCCATGAAGGCCAGGCTGGTGTTCGGGTTACCAACATAGAGCTGGTCATAACCGAACTGACGAGCAAATCGACTCGGGACATAAAGCTCCAAATAGCAGGAATCCCCGCTCCTGTACACCAGATGAGACGGCCAGATGCTAACTAGCCATTCGAACATTCCCCGGCTCAGTGACGTCTTCCCATCTCCCATATCCTTGAATTCTTTACCACAGTCGTATTGTAGATATAAGGGAAGCACTAGAAGAGACTATAGACGTCGTACCGACACAGCAGCTTGCGGACGCGGCCACATAAGTCCGTAGCCATGAAGATCCCTCAAATCGATGGAGAAGTGTCATTCGAACACCTTCTAGAGGCTCTTCACTAGCTTGAATAATAGCTGGGCAGTGAAGAGCGAACCATGCCATCAAATAGGTATATGACAAGCCGATCCTGGGGTTTGGTCCGTCACGGGGCAAGATAGTACCTTTCCCCCTTTTCGTCGTTGGTGGCCTATAGAAAGCCTCCGTCAATGCACGAAAGCCCCACTGAATACAACATACCATTGCCCGGAGAAGTCCAAGGGAGCGACCGTAGACTAGATGAATAACCGAAAATAAGACAGTCGGAAGAACGATGTCGCTAGAAGGAGATGGCACCACACATCTCTTTAACCAAACCGATAAAACTCGGCCAAAAGTGCTTTCCGGGACATCGGTCGATGGGCCTGATGATGAAAACTCCTGAGAATATCGCCCTTCCATAGATACCATCATCTTCTTCCAAGACCATATCTCCCTGAGAATGTTCTTGCATCTTCCGAAAAATATCGTCGTCTGCAATCCCGCGGTGAGCCGCTTCAGGAGCATCTTTCAGGTTGGGGAATAAATAATTCTCCCAGCTCTTCGAACTACTCGAAGCCCTCTTAATGGCTCCCATGCATACTAGAGCAGATGTAAAAATGACACATCAATTCCTGGTAAGTCTCGAACAGGCAGGCTCCTGCTTCTCTAGAAGTGTCAATTCCGCCTCACATGGGAAGTATTCTTCATAAGGGAGAGATCCCATTGGCAGAGCAGAGACTTCCCACATCTCATGCAAAGCCATACCCAATTTACCTATAGGGGTAAAGAAAGTCCCTGTAGCTGGATAGTATAACTCGAAGATGGCGTAAAAGTTCACTACACTCATTTGGATGCCATAGCAGGTTGCCCGGATAGCCTCGTAGAGTCCCAGCCTCTCTAAATATTCTTCAAAATGGGCTAAGACGTATAGGGTCAAGTCCTTCCACCAGACCTTGGGGGGATGAATCTAGCATGGGGTCTTGAAATCAGTTGCAGGATAGTTGTCGTGGACTTTGAAGAATTGATTTCCAAAAGTCTGAGCCATAGCGGGATTTTCCCCCACCGGGATGTCTTGGAGAACGTTTCCAGGGTAGAAACCCAATATACAGCGAGGATGACCTGCTCTTGTATAACCGGGAGACATGGCTATCAATTTGCCCACATGAATGGAGTCAGTGGTCCGAGTCACTTGTCACTTCATCTTCCGAGGCCTCGTCACGCATTGAAAGAAAGACAGTGGGAAATGACGCTTGCTAGATGGGAGGTAATACTTCTCGTCATCCAGATTGAAGATCCACTGCCCTTCCTCGGCTAACAGCTGATGATCAGTGTCCCCATATATAAAGCCGAGCTTCCTATAAATTTTTCGATCACAATCCTCGAGGGGAGCAGTAGTTAAGATGCTCCTCATAGTACGCTGATCTCCGGCATGGATCAGGACATCCCAGTCGGGAGCACTCCGCTCACTGAATAATGTGGCTTGCCCCTGAAATTAAAGGCTAACATTACCATCCAGTCCCCTGGCTGTTCCAAAGAGACTATTCAAAGGACCCGGACTATAATGCACTGCGAAGTAAGAAGAAACTATATTAGTTCATTAGCCAAAGAAAAGTAAAGCTAAAGCAAAAGGAAAATTGCTAAGGCATAGCTTCACTCTCCGAGCGAAGCTGGCCTAGCATTAGCTTCGCTCTGTAGCTTAGCTTCGCACTCTGCACTAAGGCAGAGTGCATAAAATCTCTAAGTATTAGCTTCACTCTAGAAGCTTAGCTTCGTGTTCTGCCGCTGAACAGAATGCGAAAAAGGCTCAAAGGCTAATTCACTGAAAAGGCTCTTATGCCTAAAACTATTCAAAGGACTTTAAAGCCTTTTTCCCAGATATGCTTTCGAAGCTAACTTCGCATTCTGTTATTTGACAAGACGTGAACCACCCTAAGGGCTAGCTCTGCATAGAAGCTGAGAGAAGAAACCATTGATTTCTGAATTTCAAATTGAGAAATTAAGGGGAATTAAGTCTCCTAAAAGTTCGACAAAGTTAAATTAAGGGAGAGCGACTCCCTGAGATCACTGGATCATGGTGAATCACTCCAGATTCACCATGAAATAGCTAATAAATGGCTTCAAAAAGAGATGAAAAATCTCTGGACAAAAGGGAAAATTTCCTACCCGTAATGGGGCGTTCGATGACTGGAGGAGGAGAGGGCACCTCCGTAGCAGAGGTCGCTGTCTCTTTGTCTGCTCGTCTTTTGGGAGCCATGGAAGAACTGAGAAGTTCTGAAAATCTGAACGAAGGAGAAGGAAGAAAAAGAGATCTGTTTCTCTAAAAATTTGAAATTTGATTTTTAAGAGAAGTTAATTCTCTCTTTCAGCCCATCGGGCCTTTATAGGCTTAAAATTGCCTAACTTCGCCTCCTCAAAAGGAGCACAGACGGTCATTTCAAATTAATTTGAAACGGTGCCTAAGCGCCTTCCCCAAGAAGCCTTTCTTCAGTCCTGCCAAGGGCTAGCTCCTCTACAAGTTTAGCGCTGACTCCGCGCAACGCTCGAGTAACTGTTGGCCCAAAGGCCCATCACTCTAGTTTTGATGATGATCAACTCATGGAGTTATAGTACTAATGATCTTGTGTTTATTTAGTCTCAGATTTGTGATCAAGATCTTAGTAGGTGTTTAGCTTCAACAAAGGATTTAAAGTCAAGTTTTGGAGCTAGCACGGTTTGATTCAAGAGCTTGTGCATCAAGACCACATCAAGTACCCAAGAGGAGTCTAGCTCATTGGATCAAGTTTGGACCAAGTCAAGAAGATGAGAAGACTTCAAGTGAAGACCTTCATGATCAAGACTTGTGTCTAGGTTTGTTTTTATAAGATTTTGTTTTAGATTAAAATGTAAAGGATAGAATAGTTGGTGGATTGCTCAAGTATACCATATACACACACACTCTTGATTTAGATGAGTTTTCATAAAAGAATTTTTATTTTGAAAAAATACAAAAGAGTTTTCTTTTTAAAAATACCAGTTTGGTTTTTGGAATTCAAAAATATACATATCTTTAACCAAAACCATGTCTAGTGTTTAATGTCAAAAACATAGATATTTCACCATATCTATGTAGAGGATCATCTCCATACACACCATGATTTAAAAGAGTTTAAAATATCTTGTTTTTGTATTTGGAGAAGTTTTGGAAAAATAAGTTTTGAAAAACCAATTTGGAAAAATACGGTTTTCGTTTTTAGCCAAAATTTCCAAGTTACAAAAATAGTTCAAATTATTTGTAACATGTTTTGATTTTGCTCAAACATGTTTGTATATCAAAATATAATACTGAACTTATTTTTGTAGATTTTTCGTGAATTTTTGGGATTTTATTTTCAATTAAAAACTAAGTTTTTATATCCCCTAATTAAAGCCTTCCAGGTTCTGGCGGTCGACCGACCGGTCGACCGTACCAAGAGCCAGTCGACCGGAGCGGTCGACCGATGTGCACCGATGTGCACAGGATGGGCCGGTCGACCGCCAGAGAGCAGCTGCTCTCTGGAAAGTGCCCCGGTCGACCGGGCGGTCGACCGGCAGAGAGCTGAGCTCTCTGTATCCTGGCCACGGTCGACCGGCCGTCGACCGCTGGCTCAACGGTCAGAAAACTGACTGTTGGCCGGTCGACTGGGCGGTCGACCGACAAGCCAGTCTGGCTCCCAACGGCTAGTTTTTCTAGCCCTATAAATTGGGATTTTTGGGGCTGTTTTATATAAGATTTTGAAGTGAATTTTGAGCCAGTTTTTCTAACTCTTTGAAGAAGTTTTCTCCACTTGTTTTAGAGCTAAATACTTTCATTCAAAAGGAGAGTTTATCAAGAGTTTTTTTTTGAAAGTGATTATTGAGTTTTCCTCCACCATTTCAATCCTAGTTTTCTCACACAAACACTTGAGCTATCCATTGCTATATCTACCTATAGGGATATTTGTTGTGAGAGGATTTTAGGTGATCAAAGTGTTGTGTTCACCAAAGTTCTACTTTGTACTTTGAGGAGGCGAACTTGCGGGTTCGCGGTGTTTTGAGTTCGTGTGTGAACTCGGTGTTTGAGGTGCGGCCTCGGCGAGCTACTGAGCTTGCGGTGTGTTCTTACGGGAACAAGAGAGGGACTAGAGCGTCCAAGAGCTTGTAGGTGTTGCGGCACCAAGTGATCCGGTGGGATCGATTTTAGTGGAAATCCTTCATAGTGTTGAAGGCGGGGACGTAGAGCAAGTGTGCTCGAACCTCAAAACAAATCTCCCGTATTTGCGATTGCTCTCTCTATCTCTTACTTGTTTATATTTTGCATGCTTTTATTGCTTTCATCTTTATATGCTTGATATACTTTGTATGCTTAATTGTTATATGCTTGGGGATTTTTTGTTAACACTTGTATTTAACCAAGAGAGCCAACGCGGCACCTCAACTCTTATTTAGAGGAATCTTGAGGAGTTAGTCAAGAGCCCTTCACGGGGAATCTGGCTACACTCTTGTGTTATACTTGGTGTTTAGTTTAATAAGTTTTTAATTCCGCATTTTTGACCATTAGATTAGCCATCACCTATTCACCCCCCTCTAGGTGATTACAATTGGTATCAGAACCAAGTGCTCTTGATTTGGGTCTTACAACCTAGAGTTAAAGATCCTCATTTTTTACTAATCACAATATTTGTTTACACACACCATGGATTTCATGTCACCTCCCACTTTTGACATTCTTAACATCCAAACTTGGAAGGTTAAGATGTCTTTATACCTCAAAACCTTAGGTATTCATGTTTATTTTGTCTCTATTAAAGATTCTTATTGTTTAAATGGCAAAAATATTGAGGCTAATACAAAAGCCCTACATGCTTTAAGATCTACCCTAAATGATGATTATTTATCTAGGGTTGCAAATCTTGATTCGGTTTTTGTAGTATGGAACTCCTTGATCTCCTTAGGCGAACAAGAACAATACTATGAGGGGAGCGACTCGGATGTTGGAAGTGACGCTTCCAACGTATGTTACATGGTCAAAGGGGATAACCCCCTTGAGGTAACTTCCGAATCCGAGGTAGAAGAAGATGTTGATATGACTTATGATGAGCTTGAATCTTTTTGTCAATAACTTCTAGAAAAATATGAAATGCTTAAAAAGGATAACAAGAAAATGAAAAATAAATTTGATTGCATGTTAAAAGAAATGATTCTTTTAAAAATAAAGTTGCATGCATTGAAAAAGAAAATGAAAGTTTGAAAAATGAAAATATTTTCTTGCTTTCTAAATTGAATGATTTATGTGAAGGAAATACTTCTTTAAAAAATAAAATTGTTTTGGTGGAAAAACAAAAAGAAGTTGCTTTAAATGAAAACACTTCTTTAAAAAGAAAAGTTATTTGAAAAGGAAAAAGTTAATGTTTGTTGATCATGCTTTACATGCTAACATTGATAAAGATGAAATTAAACTTTTGAAAAATAAAATTGATAGTTTGAGCTCAACCTTGAGCACATGTGCATTTAACCATAAAAAATTGGAATCCTTATTTCAAAAGAAACAAGTTTCCCATATTCATGCACATCACCACATCATACATATGCACATTTTACAAGCCACGATCACACTCATACACATATGCATTCTAGAGTGTACAACGTACACATTGTGGCCGCAAAGGCCATTTAGCAAAATTTTGTTTTGATAAGTTACATCATATAAATTTTGCTAACAAAAATGTTTGGGTTCCTTATAAGACTAACCCTCAAGGACCCAAAAGAAAATGGGTACCAAAATTCCCACCTTGTGTTTTTGATGTAGGTGCGGGCTCTCACAAAACGTGAGAGAGTTGGTGCCTTGATCGTGGATGCACATGGACATGATGGACATACTTTTGATGCACCGCTATCAAGGAGTTTTGTTGGGACAACCACCATGTTTTGAAGATTTAGAGCATAGTTCTTTGGTTTGATAACTATCTCTAAACTCCTATTTTAGTTTACATGCTTTTCATTGACGATTTCTTTAGCATGTCCATGTTTTTAGGCTTCATGTGGTAAATACTAGTTTAGATGTAGTTTTTGTCAAAACTTGGATATATACGTGTACAAGTAGTGAGCAACAAATTGATTCATATATGTTTGCACTTCATTGTTCATTTGTACTCACTATATGCACATGTATAGCCTAGTTTTAATGATTTTCTCATTTATACTTGTTTTGTCAATTTTCATGTTTTACTTCATGTATATGTATTTTGTATTCAAATCTAATAAATATACATGTATACCCCATGAGTCATTCCCCTTCATGCAATTTACATTATGGACTCTTTCTATGTTTGAGATATGTATGCATATTGTTAGGATTGGATAAATCATACATATACCTAGAAGTTTATTTCTTATGAAAATAAATTTCATGTTTTTCATGTTTTGATAAAAATAAGATTTATGCTTGTTTTGAGCTTCATTGATTATCTTCATAAAAATGCTAGTTACATAATTTTTGTGCACTCACACTTTATTTTGTTTATTCATGACTTTGTTTCATGATTATTTTTTAGCCTTATAGATTTCGAGTGTCACTTCTTGTGTATTTAGTATGTTTCATGATAGACATATATTTGGTTTCATGTTTTTGAAGGATATTTAACTAGTTTCTCAAAAATTACTTTAACTAGTTATTATTCTTCATTTGGTAGTGATTTTCAGTAAAAATATTTTCAAACCCTATTTTTGAAAACCCCTACCAACAGCGTTATGAGTGGACGGATGGGCGTTTATGCCTTGTATGCATCTTATTGAAAATCCTTTACCTTGTGCATAACAGGGTGGTAGGTTATGAGTTATATACTTGATCTCAATTGATATTTTTTTGTATATACTCATATTTTATTTTCTATATATGTATGCTTCATAATTTTCATAATATCAATTCCTTTTGGTATTTTCATTCTCATATATATATATATGATTTGTTTGTGCTTGAGTTAAAATCGATTTACATATTTAAAGCACAAAGTATGTTTATGCTAAGCTTGATTCAAATCCTTATTTTCAATTGGTTTCTCAATTAATATTTTAATAAGCTTATGCATTATTTTTAAAATTGGTATCAATATGATTCCATTTTGATTAAAATTCAAATTTGTAATGGTTATTTACAATTGGTATTTTAAAATTTGATTGATTTACAAGTTGTACCTTTAAAAAAATTTGTTTATATGAATCTTAAAATTTGATTACAAGTGATATCTCAAAATTTGTTTTATTGAGGAAAATTCAAAATTTTGTTTCAATATGAATTTTGAAAATTAAAAATATTTTGATTTGTATTGCCTATATGCAAGGGGAGCTTAACATCTCTTCTATATATAGATTCATGTTGAGTGTATCTTATATTGAGGAGCTTGACAACTCTTCTTTATGTGGTACACGTGTGTAGGGGGAGCTTCACATCTCCTCTTATGTATTACATATTATGCGTTATGTGAATTAGGGCTTGTCATCCCTCTTTTATGTAATGTATATATGTAGGGAAGTTAACTTAGCGTCTTCCTCTTCATGAATGTATATCACATATATCTCTTTATTGGTTGATTTGGTTTCACCTTTTTGTTGATTTTTGTTTTTTGACAAAAAAGGGAGAATATCGTTTTGTTTTTACTTTAACCCCTTTGTTGATGATTGACAAAAAGGGGGAGAAGTATTTTAGTATATATGCATGTTTTCCTTACTTTATTCATAAAGGGGGAGAAGGTTTTATGTTTATGCATAGATGTTTTGTTTTGCAAATAAGAGAAAAAGAATTTGATGAGTTTTATGCTTGATTGGCATGTTTATCTCCTTGTATTTGCATACATGTTTATGAGCTTTCATTGCATATTTATTTGTTTATTGTTATACATGAGTTAAGGGGGAGCTTCTTTGAAGCTTTACTTTAATCCATGCATATATAACTTCATGAGTTTTGTCATCATCAAAAGGGGGAGATTGTTGGCCCAAAGGCCCATCACTCTAGTTTTGATGATGATCAACTCATGGATTTATAGTACTAATGATCTTGTGTTTATTTAGTCTCAGATTTGTGATCAAGATTGTAGGCTGTCTAAAATCACTAAAAGACAAGCCATTAAAAAGTAGAGTCTCAGCATCAAGGTGCGTGGGCTCGACACCCGCGTCTCAGCATCAAGGCGCGTGGGCTCGACACCCGCGTCTCAGCATCAAGGCGCGTGGGCTCGACACCCGCGTCTCAGCATCAAGGCGCCTGGGCTCGACACCCGCGCCCCAACCTCAAGGCGCGTGGGCTTAAACCCGCGTCTCAGTTATAACCGCCCTGGTTATGGGGCCAGTCACCGCCCACATAGCGGGGAGGTCAGCCCCTCATCGTGGAGCATTTTTAGGGGGGCACGTTCACCCCCTAGGACCTCTATAAATAGCCTCGTTTGCTATGAGGTCGAGGCAATCAGAGAGAAGAGAGGACGAGAAGAGGAGAGTGGCAATTGGCGATCAGCAATCAAAGGCATTTGGTGATAAGAGGATCGGCAATCAGACGACCAGACACGGCAGAAAAAGGAGAGAGCTCAACTCTTCGTCAAGCTTGCTGCGTACAAGCTACTCTTTGCCTACCTTCTCTTTGAGAGTTTTGGTAGACAAGAGCTGTGCTACTCTTTCTACCAGCCGAAGAGAAGATCCCTGACGATCCCGACGGTCATCCGGTCAACGGAGAACAAGATTCACTCTCCACCGCCACACGAAGAACCCAGCATTAAACAAAGGGAGGATTCAAGACTCAACATCCTCCCTCCCTTGTAACTGGAAGGAAAAGTTATTTTGTAATCTTTTCATCTGATTCAAAGAAAATTTTACAGTAAAGGCCTTCTTTCTCCTTTTTCCGGCGCGTACAGCTATGAAGAAGGGGTCAGATTTTCGGACGAATTGAAGAGAGGGGATTGACAGTCGAATTTTCGGTCAGAGGACTTCTGGAAGAAAAGAGCTCTGAGAGAAAAGAGAGAGAGTTAAACCCTTCAGAGAACTTGCTGTGTCCAAGTTGCTCTTTGCCTACCTTCTCTTTGAGAGTTTTGGTAGACAGAGCTGAGTTACTCCATATAACATCCGAAGAGGAGATCCCTTGAAGGTCTCGACGGTCACGCGATCAACGGAGAAAAAGATTCACTCTCCATCGCCACTTGAAGAACCCAGCCTTAAACAAAGGGAGGATTCAAGACTCAACATCCTCCCTCCCTTGTAATCGGAAGACCGATCTGTTGTAATCTTCTATCCAATCAAAAGAATTTTACAATCGAATCCTCCTTTTCCGGCGCGTACAAGAGATGGCGACTCCGCTGGGGAATACATTTGTCACTGACGAACAAATCGTGGCGCAAGGTGACGTCCTCCATAAGGGGAAGATGGTCGAATCGCTCGTTGTCGAGTTCGACCAGGCAAAGTATGAAGAGTTTCTCTCTTCCGGCTCCAAGAGCCTAAGGACCCGCGTCTGCCGCAGGGTCTCTACTAGGACTTGCCCCGAAACCCTCTCTGAGACTCTCTCAGGCGCGGCTGCTGTGAAGGGTGTCGCGGCCAACCGTGCCAAGTGTGACACACGCGCCAACGTCTCTCAGGAGACCCGCGTGACCTCGGGCGCTGCTGCTGCAAAGGGTGTCGCAGCCAGCTGTGCCAAGCAGGATACACGCGCCAACGTCTCTCAGGAGGCCCGCGTGGTCCCAGGCACAACTGCCGTTGCGACCAACCGCGCCATGCGGAACACAAGCGTCAGCGTCTCCCAAGAGACCCGCACGGTCAAAATCTCTGGTGTCCAGCCAGTCCACCTTCTCCCTCAGCACCAAGTCGTCGTTGGTTTCTCTCCACCTCCACGACGCAACCGAAACGCTGAGCGTCGACAAAGGAGGCGTGCGCGCCAACTACAAGTTGGGACTTCTGATCGTCCAATTGAGGCAGGACGCGAAGTTCAATCCAGCGCCTTGGCTGCGCCACGTCCAGCACGCGAAGTCCGCGTTTGGCGGCCCAAACGCGAGACTCCCCAAATTAGGTCCTCTGAAGTCCAACTCACCAAACGCCAAGACGAAGCCTGTGCGCCTCGTCAAGTGCAAGAGGCTCGCGCCCTTAGGCGTAGGGCCCAACAGCCCACTCTCTCTCAAGCGTCCCTGCCCCGACGCACCAAGCAGCAACGCGACAGCCGCGTCTCTTCTCAACAGAGACGCCAGGCACGCGTCCTAAAGCTGCGACGCGAAAACCGCGTCTCTGAATCCTACGTCCAAGCTGTACAGCGCAAGGATGCCTCCCGCCCTCGAAGTTGCGAGGCTAATCCCTTCGATCCTCTTCCCATGGATCTAAGGGATTATTTGACAAAGAAGAGAAGTGCCAATCAAACCACTTCATTATGTTGCTGCCAACGGCTCATCTCCATGCTCTCTGAGTGCCGTTGCGGTTCAGGCGTGAACCAACAGTCCTTAGTTAGACAGCTGACCCTGATTCCCCCAGCAGCCAAAAGAAGACGCTCTTACAGGTGGAGGATCTTCTCTGACACTGAGTATCCAGAGCTCACTGCTAACATGGCGAGCAGGAGCAGGGGAAAACAGCCTGTAGTCAGCTCCGACGAGTCTGACTCTGAACCGGAAGGAGTATACCGACTCACTCGCACCCGGACCGGGGTCATTCCCCCGATTACTACAATGCCCTAGCCCGGGGCATTGAGATTAATGACTCGCACCCTGCCATTGCAGAGTCGCAGGCCTCAAACTCTTCTATAGAGAAAGAGGCCTTCACATACATGACGAGCACTCCTGAGGAGACCGCTAAGCTTTTGGAGCAGCAAGCCCAGGTCCAAAGGAACAACTCGAGATGATTCATGCTCAGCAAGAATCCATCGACTCTCTCAAGCAGATGCTCGCACAGTTGCTCGAAGACAGGAGGAAATCTCCCCCTAGAAAGTCTAAGGGCAAACAAAAAGAGGGAGAAAGCTCATCTTCCGAACACTCCGAGAAGAAAGAGCAACCCACCTCTGGTTCGTCTAAATCCTCATCGCAGGAGAAGAACGATCAAGACCAGGGAAAGGTTCATTCTAAAAGAATGAATCAGTTGGAGCAGCGCCTTGAAGCCCTTACCAATCGGAAAGGTCTCCAAGAGGCAGGAGTGGTCCGCCCATATCCAGCCGAATGGGACCTGGTTCCGTACCCGCCCAAGTTCAAGGCTCCAACCCTCCAAGCATTTGATGGGAAAGGTTCACCGAACCAACACATCTACTATTTCAAGTCCCAAACTGGGAATGTGGTAGATAACGACGCCATCCTGACGCGTTTATTCATCGGCACCCTAAAAGGGCTGGCCTTTGAATGGTTCATGAAGCTCCCTGAAGGTTCCATCAAGAACTGGGGTGATTTGGAGAAGCTTTTCTTAACACGCTTCTTTGAAGATGACTCGGAGGTCAACATGCCTACCCTTTTAGCCACCAAGCAACGAAAGGGAGAGTCCGTTAAGTCTTTCGTGGAAAGATTTCGGAACGTGGCACTCCGATGCCCGAGCGGTATGACCCAGGTTACCTTGGTGGAAACATGCCGCCACAATCTTCAAACCTCACTCCTTGCTCAAATAGGAGTTGCTGAAAGCCGCATATGGAAACAATTAGTCCAACAAGGTGAACAGGCTGAGGAGATTGTCGCCCGCGTCAGAGCGGAAGAAAACAAACCCAGGCCTGAAAGGTCAACGAGGCGTGCGCCAGACACATCCCTCCAAGCCAAAAGGAAGGATAACTTGGCAGCAGAGACCAAGTCCCCTGTCAAACCTCAACCGGTCAAGGGAAGTGGCTCTTCAAGCCAACCACGGGCCAACAAGCATATTCCTTCAAGGATGAACATGTCGACTAACTCTTCAAATTACTCAATAAGAGCAATCGACTGAAGCTTCCTGAAGCTAGGCGCCCCGAGGAAGTCGGTAAAACCGATAATCCCAGCTACTGCATGTACCACAGGATGTTGGGACACCCTACCAAGAGCTGTTATGTCTTCAAGGACATCCTTCAGGCCCTGATTGACGCGGAGGTATTGAAACTCCGACCAGAGCAGAAGAAGGTGACGGCTAATATGACGTCAGTTCTCCAGTTTGGGAGACAACCCCCAACACCCTCTGGAGTAGTCCCTATCCCAAGAGGAGAGCTGAGAATGGTCAATACAGACCCGCACCAGCAGCAAGAAAAGGGCTTGGTACCTGTTCCCACACCTCAGGGAGAAGTCATGTGGGTTCATCCCGACCTTATTGATGGCCAGCAATGGACTACTGTAACCAGCAGGAAGTCCAAAGGTAAAGCAAAGGCTTCATCCTGCAACGTGGTGTGTGTGCCTCTTCTCGAGAAGCGGAAACTGATATTCCCCCGCTGACCGACTCAGAAGAGGAGACAATAGTTCTGGCCGCAGAACCCAGTCAGCTGGTGGCAGAAACCCGTTCGGGGCAGCCATATTTGAAAAAGTATGGCGAAGTGGCGGTAACTCCTCCAAGACCCACTGCAGAGCTAGCCAAGCCCTCTGCGAAGCACCCGGGGAGAAACAGAAAGAACTTCGATTTTCTCGATTTCTTTCGAAGGACGTAGCGGAAGGATCCACGGCACCTTACCGCTTTGATGTCCTGGCTCAACTAGCCAACATCCCGGCGCGGATTACGCTTTATGAGCTTTTTAGACTATCAAAGTCGACCAGAGAAGCTTTACAAGAAGCTCTGGCTAATGCTGAGGTCTTCATGACCCAACTACCAAAGGAGGAAGATGTAGAGGATTGCTTCCACGCCTCCCAAAATATTCCCTGCATTATCTTCACGGCAGATGATATGCAGGTTAAAGGGAAGCATGATCGACCCCTGTATTCACAGGGTATATCGGATCGTCTGAGGTGAACCGCATTCAGGTAGATCCAGGGTCCGCATTGAGCATCATGCCTCGCCGGGTCATGCAGCATCTGGGCATTCCTACTCATCTCTTGAGCCCTACTCAGACAACTATCTATGGGTTCAATGCCAACCAGACCCGTCTGATGGGGAAAATCAAGCTCAAATGTCAGATTGGAAGCCTCAAGTCGGAAGTGACATGCTACGTCATCGACGCCGACACTTCCTACAATCTATTGCTGGGACGACCGTGGATTCACCGCAACTCCATCGTTCCCTCCACTCTCCACCAAGTCATGAAATACATTGACGGGAGTGGAAAGGTGCAGACGTTGATTGCCGAAAGGTATCCGTTCAAAGGGGTCGAGAATTATTTCACCGACTCTTTGCTGTACCAAGATCCGTGGAGACGGATGAAGTCCCACGACCAGAGGAGCCAGACTCTGGTAACGAAGCTGACACCGAGCCCGAGAAAGAAGAGTGCCTGTGGGAGTTAGAACCACTTGTAAAGAGCACCAATAAGCTCGATGTTGATAATACCACCGACGATGTAGGCGGTTGGTATATTAATGAAGATTTAGATTTTGCGTATTTTTCTGTGTTTGCTTCTGATTCAGTACCATCAGACACTAGCACCGAAGTAGACGATGACCCCTGGTCGGCAGTAGATGCTTTGACATCGTTGCATGTACCAGTGAAGTCGTCCTTCGAGACATACCAAGATAATGGTAATGCGCAAGAATCTATATTTATGGTTCCAGCAAGACGAAAAGGCCAAAAACTAATTCTTTTTGGGCGAATCTCGTCTGAGCCAATGCCCTGCGAAGACTCGGGAAGTGAGGAGGAGTCCCCTCAGTTCGGTCATTATGAACAAAAGCACTCAAAATGATGGGATGCATGGGGTACGACCTGACCAACAGACCCGGGTTGAACTTCGCAAAGGAAGGAGGACGCTGCTTCGATCCTTTGTGCCGAAAGGAAGGCCCCTGATTATTATCATCAGGCGCGCCGGGGTTGGGCTATGTATCGACTCCGTCCCATCAGCCTCCGATTCTCAAGAATTGTTGAGCAACGATTATTCTTCAGACACATCATCTTGGGAGTCAGATGTCAGTGTCGGCAACATCTTCAAGGAACTTTCAGTGAACATGGTTTCGACAAGCCACCTGGAAGATGGAAATGAAGAAATGATCCAATCTGATACAGATCCTTGGATCAAACATTTAAATGCTCTTTGGGATACTCGCTTTGAACAGCGCGAGCCACCCACAGAAGACAAGGTTGTTCAGATCAACCTAGGAGATGAGGCTAACCCTAAGCCCATCTTCATAAGTGACGGCCTGTCACCTTCGGAGAAGAAGGATCTAATATCTCTTGTACAAGAGTATATAGACGTCTTCGCCTGGAATTATGAGGACATGCCAGGACTCGATCCTCACGTGGCTATACACCGCCTCAACATTAATCCGGACGTAAAGCCTGTCAAACAACAGCAGCGACGGTTTCGTCCAGAAATAATGGAGGCAATTCAATCAGAAGTCAGAAAACTTATTGATTCTGGCTTCATCAGGGAAGAACAACATCCCGACTGGGTAGCCAACATCGTCCCCGTCGCCAAGAAGAACGGGAAGATCTGGATCTGCATCGACTTCCGCGATCTAAACGAGGCCTGCCCCAAGGACGAATTCCCATTGCCGATCACAGATGTCATGATTGACAATACTTGTGGATTCGAACGAATGTCCTTCATGGATGGATTCTCAGGATACAATCAAATTAAAATGTATCCTGATGACGAAAAGCATACCTCCTTCAGGACACCTCTAGGGGTATATTGCTACACCGTCATGCTCTTCGGACTGAAAATGCAGGGGCAACCTATCAAAGGGCCATGAACGCCATTTTCCATCAGCAAATACGCAAAACGGTGGAATGTTATGTTGATGACATCGCGGTAAAAAGCCGCACTAAAGGTGATCACATAGCGGACCTGAAGGTGGTCTTAGACATCATGCGGGCTCATCAATTGAAGATGAATCCCACAAAGTCCTTCCTGGGGGTGGCCAGTGGTAAATTCTTAGGATTTGTTGTAACATCCACCGGAATTCACTTGGACCCGGAAAAGGTCCGCGCTATCCAGGAGATGCAACCCCCGAGAAATCTCAAAGAACTCAGGGGATTGCAAGGACGATTGGCGTACATCCGCAGGTTTATCTCAAATCTCTCCGGAAGATGCCAACCCTTCGCTAAGTTAATGAAAAAGGGTGTCTCATTCATTTGGGATGACGCTTGCCAACAAGCGTTCGAGGAAATCAAGCAATACCTCACCCAACCACCAGTCCTTGCAGCTCCGGTATCCGGGAAGCCTTTCCTGGTATACGTCCGAGCAATGGATCATTCTTTGGGAGCTCTACTAGCTCAAAACGATGACCAAGGACGAGAGCAAGCAATCTACTATTTGAGTAGAACAATGATCGGAGCCGAACATCGGTATAACCCGATCGAGAAGGAATGTTTGGCATTAGTGTTCGCTATTCAGAAAATGCGGCACTATCTGGTAGGCCAAACTATAAACGTCATATCAAAAGTCAACCCCCTGAGGTTACTTATGACTAAACCTTCATCATTGAACGGTCGGCTGGCAAAATGGGCCATATTGCTCTCCCAATATGAGATGCACTTTTTACCACAAAAGGCCATTAAGGGACAAGCGGTGGCGGATTTCCTAGCTGAGCACCCAGATCCGAGGGCAGCCAAAGTCTACGAGGATCTCCCAGATGAAGTTGCTGAAGTCTGCCTGACTCAGACATCGTTCGAAAGTCAAGTATGGCAACTTTTCTTCGACGGTGCATCAAGAACAAGCCCAAAGGGACACGTAGTAGCAGGGGTAGGAGTAGTACTCGTATCCCAACAAAATTATGTGATTCCCCAAGCTGTCTCATTAACTGAGCCTTATTCCAATAATGTGGCGGAGTACAACGCTCTTTTGATTGGGATGCAATTCGCCGATGAGATTGGCGTTAAAAATCTCGAGGCATACGGCGACTCTAAACTCATCGTCAGCCAAGTTCGCGGGAAGTACGAAGTCAGACATGAGGACCTAGTACCCTACCACAACGCAACTATCGAATGGCCGAGGGGTTTACAAGCTTTTACATCGACCATGTACCGCGCAGGCAAAATGCGCACGCGGATGCACTCGCATCCCTCGCGGCCTCCTTAGCTCTTCCAGCCGGAGCAATGGAGAAGATATTCGTCTACAGCCACGACCTGTATTGCCCAAGAAATGCTCTCGAGGGCTATCAGGAGTCAAAGGGAGATTGTCAAGGCAAAGAAGCACTGGAATTGTCAACCTGTCCAGAGCTTAAAGACTGGCGATTCTCCTACATTAATTTCGTCTTATACGACATTCTCCCTGAAGACACCAAAGAGGTGGCTGCCATTTGAAAGAAAGCCCCCAAATTCTATTATAATGCGATTACGCGAACATTATATCGTCGATCGCATGACGGGATCTTACTCCGATGCCTTTCACCAAAAGAAGCCCAAGAGGTATTGAAAGAAGCCCATGACGGTATGTGTGGAGCCCATCAACCTGGCCCAAAACTGGCACATCGACTCCAAAGATTGGGTTATTATTGGCCCAAGATGATTGTCGATGCCGTCACTTATGCCAAGAGATGTCACGCCTGCCAAGTGCATGGCGATTTCATCCATCAAGCACCAGGCTACCTTCACTCTACGGCCTCTACCTGGCCATTTGAAATGTGGGGGATGGATGTGGTTGGCCCTATCAGCCCATCATCATCAAAAGGACATCGGTTTATTTTGGCAATAACCGATTACTTCTCTAAATGGGCCGAAGCCATCCCTTTGAAGGAGGTAAAATCGTCTAACGTGATCAAGTTCGTGAAACATCATGTTATTTACTGTTTCAGTGTACCTCGGCAAATTGTCCATGACAATGGACCTCAGTTCATTAGCCAGGCTTTCCAAAGATTCTGTGCTAAGTTCAGAATCCAGAGTGTGTCCTCAACAGCATACTATCCTGCCGCTAATGGCCTCGCAGAAGCTTTCAACAAGACTATTGGCAAGCTTCTCAAGAAGTTCGTCTCGAAAAGTCAACGAGACTGGGACGACAAGTTGGGTGAATGCTTATGGGCCTACCGCACAACTGTGCGAATCCCGACTAAAGCTACGCCATTTTCTTTGGTATACGGGTGTGAAGCCGTGCTCCCACTGGAAATCCAAATTCCATCTCTACGCGTCGCCTTGACAGCGGAGATGACAACAGAGGAGAAGCATCGACAGCGACTCCAGGAACTGGAGGCCTTGGATGATAAACGTCTGCAGGCCCAACAACAAATCGAGCTCTACCAAGCTCGTATTACCAGAGCCTTCAACAAGAAAGTTAAAGTGCGAACTTTCAAGAAAGGCGATCTTGTCTTAGCCGTCAGAAGACCCATGGTAATGACGCACAAGACAAAAGGAAAATTTCAGCCCAAATGGGAAGGACCATTTGTAGTAGAGTCAGTCTACTCAAATGGGTCATATCGCCTCATAACCTCAAATGGCGATACACTCATGATACCGATCAATGGCAGGTTCCTGAAGAAATACTATCCTTAGATGATATTCTTCCGCTGATCAAGTTAAAAGTACACCTCTGATCAAAGTAAGAAGAATTTCTTCATTATAACATCCGACGCCCCCGACGGCTAAGGATAGAGGAAAATGTTGGCTTCTAAGCCCAACATAAGTCTTCGACAACTCATCATGCTGAGGGGAATAGCATGGCTAGCCCAACTCAAACGGTAGTTGGTAAAGGCACCTCAAATCCGTTGATAGCTGAGGGTTTGCTAAAAATCTTAAATGGACTTGGCTCCACTCTTTCCTCCAAAATCCCTTACCAATTCTCATCCACAGAATGGTAGGTCTACAAAATACAACCGTTACTAAGTTAACACTATACCTCTGGTAATGAAAACTTTTCAATATTCCTTGTCGAGTACAAATTTTGTTTGTCAACTCTACACGGAGTATCGAACTTTCAAATTTGCCAAGTTAACACTATACCTCTGGCACTTCAAATTTTCACTTGCCAATTCTAACCAATAGAATGACAGGTCCTCAAATTGCTCTTATTATGAGTCAATCTTTGTCAAGTTAATACTATACCTCTGACAAATTACTGTTAAAGTTTAACACCACACCTCTAAACAGTAATCAGGTTGAGTGTTACAATTAAGGAGTACAAAGAAGTCCCTCTCTCTCTCAGAGGTTGCACTCACTCCTTGAAACCGCATCTAATTCCAAGTGCACGGTGGCTGAAGAAGTGTCAAATTGTGGCCACGATCAGAAGCTGGTTGCACCACGATGCATGATGTAAACACCGAAAGAGCCCTAGCTGACTAAGCTAAGAGCAATGGTGTTCTTGAGGTCTGGTGGCAGCAGGAAGTCCTGCAACCCTTCGTTCATGAGCATCTCTTTCCCCAGCAGACCATCCAGCAGACATGAGGAGTCCTCGATGTTACTTCTGGAGTGGGAGAGGAAGAGGATCCTATCTGCCACCTTATCCACCGTAGCCCCCTCGTCGCCATACTTACCCTGACCATCTCTTGCCAGCAGGCATGACCGGTGCAGTGATCTGAAGAGACCTTGGCGAGGGTCGAGTCCTCGTCAGGGATATAATATATTCCCTTGTGGACGACGAGGACCATAATATATTCCCTGTGGACTAACGTCGAACAAGTCCGCCGCTGAAATATTCTTAAAGGGGCCCAGCGAACCTGAAAAAGGACGATCAAAACCTACCTACAAGGAGTAAACAGGGGGTTAGAAAATCTGAAACTTTAGTATACTTCAATAAAGAAAACTAAGTGACAGACGCGGCTATTGTCGAAGACTTCAGACGCGGGAATGAGCCCGCGCAGTGAGTCAAAATACCGCTTCAACAGAAGCAGACGCGAATCAAAACTGTGCCACACACAGGATTCAAACGCGGTCGACGCGAATCAAAACTATGCCACACAGAGGATTCAAACGCGGTCTCATTTTGCGCCCGCGCCGAAAACACAAGGCGCGAAAGGACTCAGACGCCGAAAATTGCCATCTCCCTGTCGAGGGAACCGGGGTTGCAAAATTCGGGTCTGAAACCTTCGGCCCGAGTTGGAATTCATCCAAGTCAGTGGCCTTAAAACGCGAGCTTTATGAGCAAAGTCAGCGTCAAGCGCCAAAGACTTCTGTACTCGCGTCCAGCGAAGTTTAAGTCGGCGGCGCAAATTCCAGAAGGAATGCACCAACTCAGACTTCATGAGAAAATCCAGAGGATGGTGATGCCAAAGTGCAAACTTGGGTGGACTAGAAACATCACGGCAAGTCGGGACGGCATACCAGCAGAGGCCTCTGTCAAGAGTTTAACTCTCTGCATCAGAGTATGGACATGGAAGGTGATCAGAGAGACACTTTGTCCTGAAGAGACCAAACAGAAGCATGAAAGCTCTGGGTCACCTTCATCCATGGAGGCAAACCCCTGGTGAAGTCCTTTGAAGGGGAAGGCAGAAACTCTCAGAGCACTCGCTCTCAAAAAAAAACACAGTATGGACTGTTAAAGGGAGAGAAGGAACCCCTATTTATAGGCAGCCCCTGATCGCTGTCATTAATGGTTCATTAATCAAAACCGTCGGCCTTAATGACCGCACGATCGTCAAAGTCCAATAGGAGTCTGACGCATGGAACGTTGCTTTGGGAACCGTCGCAGGCGCTGGTCTCAAACCGCCAGCGCCGGTTTTGCATTAAAAGGCATTAACGCCTGAGTCCAATGAGGAACCAACGCGTGGACAACTACTTCGGGAAACAACGGATGACTCGGTTTCCCAATCGTCAGTGAAGACTTGACGTTCAAAGATCTCATAAAATTTTTATGTCAGGGCCGCATGTAACCTCTACATCGATACGCAGATGGGAAAACCCGCGTCCCGGAACCGCGTCTCCTTTTTTCAGAATGAATAACGTCCACCTGCGTTCCAAAGGAAAGTCCGCGTGACTCAGAATCGCGTCCCTTCAGCAAACAGGGCCCATTTTAAGGGAAAGCACTTGATTTAGCAAAGGACTTAGTCCATTCTGAGATTAAGGGGAAAATACGCAGGGCCGCGTCCATCGCGTCCGCTCGAGTCGCGTCTTCAAAGCCACGTTTCTCTCTGCGAGTTGACGCCGCCGCGTCTCCCTATGGATTGACGCCGCGTCTCACCAAAAGGACTTTGTTCTATCCGAGTTCTTATGAACTGATGACCGCGTCTCTCCATGAATTGACGCCGCGTCTCATCAAAAGGACTTACTTCTACCTAAGTCTCTATGAACCAATGCCGCGTCTCATCAAAGGGCTTAGTTCTGCCTAAGGGTCAAACGCCGCGTTTCATTAAAGAACTTGGTCTCATCTAAGTTCAGCATTCACAGTCAGTTATCAAAGATTGTGATCAAGAGGTCGAATTCATCCACAGCAAGGCAACAAAGGAGGTGGAACCAAAAACTTCAAAGACTTTTATTATATCAAAAATGATAAAAGTTAATACAAAACACTCTTAGTGGACAGAGTGTCCTTTTTCTAAAAAAAAAAAGAGAAGGCTACAAGTTCTGGTCCGCCAAAGAACGGATTTGCTCTCTAAGGCGATGTTGAAAAACACCTAGAGGGGGGGTGAATAGGTGTTAGTGCTAATCTAAAACTTAATGCAAACTAAGTGCGCTAAATGCGAAAGCTAATGCAAATTATGCACAAACTAATACAATACAACAAGTGTAGCCGAATTCCCCTTGCGAGGCTCTGGACTAACTCCCCTTGATTCCCCTTGAAATGGTTGAGGCGCTATGTGAAGCTCTTGTTGGATGAGTATAAGTTGGGCACACACACACAAGCAATCCAAGCAATGTGCACACACAATCAAGCCAAGCACTCAAGGATATAGCAATATGGATTATGCAAGGCACAACACAAGCAAATAAATATGATATGACAAGATGAATTATGCTCAACACAAGCAAATATGATATGAATGAAGTATGATGCTTTGCACAAATGTAAAGAGAGAGAGTTTAGAGACAAGTGGATCAAATGCAAATACAAAGATATGTTTCGAGGTTCGAGCACCCTTGCTCTACATCCCCGCCTACACCACCGTGTAGGATTTCCAATCCACTATACCGTCCACCGAGGACTCCCACCGAGGGAACCTTCACCGAGAAGGATTTTTACAACAATGGAGTACCTAACTCCTCTCTCAAACAACCACCTCACAACCGAGGGGTAGGCCCGTAGCCAACACAACAACAACAACAACACCTCTACCGAAGAGGGTTACAACCAAATCTCCACCTCTCACTAGAGGGAGCAAACCAATCACCGATCACCTCTACCAAAGAGGGATACAACAAGAATAAGGGTGTTTACACAAGTGGTTCCAAAACCACAAACTCAAACTCTCTTTCTTTTCTCTTTTCTTTTCCACAAAAACAAGATCCTAAATAGATTAGGATAGGTGATAGCTCAAGTGTGGAAAACTAGGTGTTTTTGGAAACAAGCAACAAAGAAAACTAATTGGGAAGTCTCTTGTAAAAGATAGAAATGCAAGATCAAATCAAAATCCCAAAACCTAGTTTTCTTTGATTTTCCAAAAACCCAAAATAATGAAGATGAGAAGTTTTAAAACCCACAACTCTTTTTAAAACTCTTTTAAACAATTCAGAAAACTGGAATTTTTCCTCTTAAAAAACTTGGCCAAAATCCCCAAAGAGATGGGGTTTATATAGGCCATCAGAAAACTAGCCGTTAGGCTGAGCTGGCAGCCTGACAGGCTGCTGGTCGACCGACCCGGTCGACCGCCAACGGTCAGAAATATGACCGTTGGGCAACTGCGGTCGACCGGCACGGTCGACCCAAACAACCCGAGAGCAGAGCTCTCAGACACCCGGTCGACCGGCTCGGTCGACCGTCCCAGTGACTCCAAACGTGCACAGATCTGTGCACGTCCGGTCGATCGGCCCGGTCGACCGGACATCAGCCAAGTCGACTAATAACCTGGCTTAGTCGACTGGTTGAGTCTGGAACTGAAAACTGGATCAGAAAACTTGGGAAAAATATTTTATAAAAATCTTTTAATACTTCTAAAAAATCACCAAAAATATTTTTATCATTTTATATCAAAATTCAAACAAGTGATAAAAGTTTCAAGACATGTATCAACATATTCAATTCATTTTTGAGTCTTGCAAATTTTATCAAAAACAAAACTTGTATTTTTGTCAAACTTGATTTTTCCAAACCATGAATAGGATAGTCAAAATAAGTTTGTCTAGCAACTTTAAAGCATGTATGTATATCTAGAAATATCTAATATACATAGAAATAAAGTAAACTTGTTTTGATCTACTCTCCATGAAAACCAAAATTCAAATCATGAAACGTGTGTGTTGTGCACTTGAGCATATCAACTATACTAAACTTTACAACAAAACACACTAAACTAACCTATAGATACCTAAGTCTTCTTGATGATCTTCATCTTCAAGTAGACTTGCTCCAAAAACTCCATCCATGGACTAGGCAATGTGTGATCTTTAAGCTTTGGCCCTGGAATCATCATGAAAGCTTCTAAACACCTTGTTGAAGCTAATCACCAACTAATATCTTGGTTAATGATCTGAAACTTAAACAACACAAGATTATCAGTAAACATAACTACATGAGTTAATCATCATCAAAACTAGAGTGGAAGGCCTTTGGGCCAACAATCTCCCCCTTTTTGATGATGACAAAACTCATGGAGTTATATATGCATGGATTAAAGTTAGGCTTCAAAGAAGCTCCCCCTTAACTCATGCATAAACAAATAAATAAAATATATGCAATGAATGTACATAAACATGTATGCATCAATATGCATAAAACACACACATGTTCTAGAAGCTCTAGTTACCAATTAAACTAATAAAGCATTAACAACATAAACACTAGATGCTCTAGATACCATAAAAACTTAATACTTACCAATAAAACTTAATATATGCAAAAACATAAGTATGCATATATAAAAACATGTTAAACTCTCAAATGATTCTCCCCCTTTTTGTCAATCATCAACAAAGGGGTAAACAAAGTAAAATCAAATCAAACAAATTTTTCTCCCCTTTTGTCAATCAAAAAAAATCAAGAAGGGGTGACTATAAACAACATGATATCAATAGATAATATGTCAATGAAGCAACTTGATATCAATTGAAAATAAATAAAGATCAATAGATGTTATATGCTATATACATTCATGAAGAGGAAGACGCTAAGTTAGCTTCCCTACACATATGCATTACATGAAAGAGGGATGTTAAGCCTAATTCACATAACACACATTATGTAATGAATAAGAGGGATGTGAAGCTCCCCTACACACGTGTACCACATAACGAAGAGATGTTAAGCTCTTCAATACAAGATACACTCATCATGAATCTATATGCATATAGTCAATACAAATCAAAACTTTTGTTTTGTTTTTGTTTTTTTAAAAATTTAGATACCAATTTTAAGTAAAAACACATGAAACATCTTGATATCAATTTAAATTAAACATAATAAATTTTGAATGTCTAAACAAAAATTTGATACCAATTGTAAATAATTTTCATATTAAACATATGATACCGATATGAAATTTTCAATCATAAAGTAAGGGAGTGGGAAACAAATACCAATTGAAGAATCACCAATTGAAAGACAAAATTAATTTTCTCCCCCTTTATGAAATACCAACTAAAAGGATGCATGGGCTTGATACCAATTTAAAAGTAATCAATTGAAACAAAATTGAAACTCAAGCACTAGCATAAACAAGATTTTGTGAAAAATTTATATCTTAAGCACCAATGAAAGTGTATGAAATAGAATGAGTACCAATCACCAATAGATGATACCATTGAAAATATACATACACAATAAACATATGAGTATACAAAAAGATCAAAATGATACCAATTGAAAGAGTTCAATGATACCAATTGACATAGCAATGAGTTCAAATGTATACATCATATTACAATACCTCCCAATCAAGGTTCAAGTTTTAAATGATTTTCACTTGTAAAGCATACATGAACATGATCTCCCTTCCAACCTCCCATAGATAGTAGGGGTTTTCAAAATAGATTTGAAAATGTAGTTTTGTTTGAAAGTCACTACCATAGTGAAGAATACCGTAACTAGTTAAATGAGAAATCTTTTAAACTAGTACGAAATCCTTCAAGTAAGGAATAAAACGAATTGTTTTTCTTGAAATAAGAAATCCACATGAAAATCAACACTCTAATCCAATTAAGCACAATTTTGACTCATGAAAACAAAACATGAGCAAGCAATAAAAGTGAGTGTACATATAAAGTGTGAATATCATAATCATGAAATTTTTCATTAAGCTCAATTATTCCTTAATCATGAAAACACGAAAATCATCAAAACTTATTTAACTTTCATGGCATATGTATGTCTAATACAAACTAAAGTATACATACATATCCAAAACACAACGAGTCCACAAAGTGTATATGCATGAAGGCACGTGGCTCAAAAGGATAAACATGTATATCTAATAGTTTGGACAAGATAGACATATACATGAAGTTAAACAATTAAACACAAATCAAGAAAAGCTAAATCTTCACCAAAACACATTTCATTTCAAGGTATATGTATGAATTGTCAACACAACAAGTATACATACATATCCCTAAACACAATAGAGTCCAAATATATAGATTTGCATGAAAGGCAAATGACTCAAGGGGTATACATGTATATCTTAAAGTTTAGCATACAACCATATACATGAAGTGAAAAACTCATAAAACAAATCTAAAATGGGAATACAAGTTTAAAATTATGAATCATCAAAACTAGACTATACTAGCACATCTATTGGGTTCAAATAAGCATTCAAGCCCAAAAAATATATAGATTTATTTGTGGCCCACTATATGCACCAGTATATACCTAGTCTTAATGAAAACTAACATCTAAACAGGTAATCTTAACATGAAGCATCAAAAAAATCATCATGATAAACTAAAACATGATTATTATGTAAATTCACATGTATTAGATTCATGATGTACATTATAGTTTAAACAAAAGTGAGAACACTAAGAATGGTTCATACAAGCATGTGTGTCTCAAATACTATATATGTATGTCAAGGATCTAATAATCATGGCATTTACATACTAATCCATAGACAATGAAAACATGCTATAAAACATTAATATGAAGCATGTAAAGAATAATAAGGAGTTAAGAATTGTTACCAAAACCTAGAAGGCAACTCTCCTTGTCTCCAAAACATGGTGGTCATCTCCACCAAATCTCCCTTGAAAGTGATGCATCCAATTGATTTTCTTTAAGTCCGGAACGCATCCACTCTAAGGTGTCATCACTCTCACGTCATGTGAGAGCCCACACCTACATCAAAAATAATAGGAGGGGTGGTCTTTGGTACCCACATCTTTTGGGTCCATGGGGGTTAGTCCCTTCCCTAACCCAAATAAATTTCTTTGCTAAATTTGAAACATTTAATCTATCATAACAAAATTTAGCAAGATGGCCTTTTCGGCCACAATGTGTACATGTGTACACATGAGCATACATGTGTTGATGGTGTTCGTGTGGAGCATGTGTATGCCGTGGAGGGTGTGCATGCATAAATGATGGAACTTGTTTCTTTCGAACCAAGGTTTCCAACCGTGTATGGTTCTTAGCACATTGGCTCATAGTGGAGCCCAAACAATCCATTTTCTCCTTCAACATATTTATATCATTTTTAATCATAGAAGAAGTGGTACATGCATTAGGTAGACTAGATGAAGCTACACTAGCATGGCAAACATGTGCATCAATTTTATTTTGTAAAACAACATTTTTCTTTAAACACATTTCTAAATCTTTAGAAATTGAGCAATCTTAATTTTCAAAGAATCATTTTCTTTTAAAACAAAATCAACTTTTGAAGACAAATTTTCATTTTTCTTCAAATAGCATGGCAATCATTTTTAGACTTCAAAAAGTTATTTTCTTTAAGTGCAAGATCAAGTTGAGATTTTAATGAATCCCTCTCATTAGCAATCTCCTCTTTCTCTTGCAAAACAACATCAAGTCTAGAATGTAAACTCTTATTTTCTTTTTCAATTTCTAGATTTTTATTTTTCAAAATCTTATAATTTTCAATTAATTTTTCACAAACAATAGAAAGTTCTTCATTTAAAGCATGGGCATCAAAATTATCACATGAAGAACTAGAGCAATCATCACTATCTAAGTGGGGTTCCGAATGTACCTCAGGGAGTCATTCCCTTGGACCATGAAGCATTGTGAATCGGATTCTCCACTAGATTCCTCTTCTTGAATTTGCACTTGAAGCTCCGAGGTGGTGGTTGTTGTTGACAATTTGTTCCACACTGCAAAGGCGGAATCAATGTTAGAAACACACATAAGATAATTTTTAGGTAATGTGCTTCTAATGGCCTCTAGGGCTTGTGCATTGGCCCCTATATGATTGCGATCACTAAGGAAGGATTCCTTGGTAATAGCAAGATAAACTTTATGACCTAGGGTTTGTAAATAAATGGTCATCCTAATCTTCCAAACATGAAGGTTGGAAGGGTCATACATAGGTGGGGTCATGAAGGCCATGGTAAACTATATGTGTGCAAACAAGCAAATGCAAACAATAGATTAGCAAACAAGGATCTCACTCCTAGGATGTTAAGCCTAAGTATCAGGAGCACTAGCTCTGATACCAATTGAAAAACACCTAGAGGGGGGTGAATAGGTGTTAGTGCTAATCTAAAACTTAATGCAAAACTAAGTGCGCTAAATGCGGAAGCTAATGCAAATTATGCACAAACTAATACAATACAATAAGTGTAGCCGAATTCCCCTTGCGAGGCTCTGGACTAACTCCCCTTGATTCCCCTTGAAATGGGTTAAGGCGCTATGTGAAGCTCTTGTTGATGAGTATAAGTTGGGCACACACACACAAGCAATCCAAGCAATGTGCACACACAATCAAGCCAAGCACTCAAGGATATAGCAATATGGATTATGCAAGGCACAACACAAGCAAATAAATATGATATGACAAGATGAATTATGCTCAACACAAGCAAATATGATATGAATGAAGTATGATGCTTTGCACAAATGTAAAGAGAGAGAGTTTAGAGACAAGTGGATCAAACGCAAACCAAAGATATGTTTCGAGGTTCGAGCACCCTTGCTCTACATCCCCGCCTACACCACCGTGTAGGATTTCTAATCCACTATACCATCCACCGAGGACTCCCACCGAGGGAACCTTCACCGAGAAGATTTTTACAACAATGGAGTACCTAACTCCTCTCTCAAACAATCACCTCACAACCGAGGGGTAGGCCCGTAGCCAAACACAACAACAACAACAACACCTCTACCGAAGAGGGTTACAACCAAATCTCCACCTCTCACTAGAGGGAGCAAACAATCACCCGATCACCTCTACCAAAGAGGGATACAACAAGAATAAGGGTGTTTACAACAAGTGGTTCCAAAACCACAAACTCAAACTCTCTTTCTTTTCTCTTTTCTTTTCCACAAAACAAGATCCTAAATAGATTAGGATAGGTGATAGCTCAAGTGTGGAAAACTAGGTGTTTTTGGAAACAAGCAACAAAGAAAAACTAATTGGGAAGTCTCTTGTAAAAGATAGAAAATGCAAGATCAAATCAAAATCCCAAAACCTAGTTTTCTTTGATTTTCCAAAAACCTAAAATAATGAAGATGAGAAGCTTTAAAACCCACAAACTCTTTTTAAAACTCTTTTAAACACTTCAGAAAACTGAAATTTTTCCTCTTAAAAAACTTGGCCAAAATCCCCAAAGAGATGGGGTTTATATAGGCCCATCAGAAAACTAGCCGTTAGGCTGAGCTGGCAGCCTGACAGGCTGCTGGTCGACCGACCCGGTCGACCGCCAACGGTCAGAAATATGACCGTTGGGCAACTGCGGTCGACCGGCCCGGTCGACCCAAATAAACAGAGAGCAGAGCTCTCATCCCGGTCGACCGGCACGGTCGACCCAAACAACCCGAGAGCAGAGCTCTCAGACCCGGTCTACCGGCTCGGTCGACCGTCCCAGTGACTCCAAACGTGCACAGATCTGTGCACGTCCGGTCGACCGGCCCGGTCGACCGGACATCAGCCAAGTCGACTAATAACCTGGCTTAGTCGACTGTTGAGTCTGGAACTGAAAACTGGCTCAGAAAACTTGGGAAAAATATTTTATAAAAATCTTTTAATACTTCTGAAAAATCACCAAAAATATTTTTATCATTTTATATCAAAATTCAAACAAGTGATAAAAGTTTCAAGACATGTATCAACATATTCAATTCATTTTTGAGTCTTGCAAATTTTATTAAAAACAAAACTTGTATTTTTGTCAAACTTGATTTTTCCAAACCATGAATAGGATAGTCAAATAAGTTTGTCTAGCAACTTTAAAGCATGTATGTATATCTAGAACATATCTAATATACATAGAAATAAAGTAAACTTGTTTTGATCTACTCTCCATGAAAACCAAAATCCAAATCATAAAACGTGTGTGTTGTGCACTTGAGCATATCAACTATACTAAACTTTACAAATGGATCTAAACACACTAAACTAACCTATGGATACCTAAGTCTTCTTGATGATCTTCATCTTCAAGTAGACTTGCTCCAAAACTCCATCCATGGGCTAGGCAATGTGTGATCTTTAAGCTTTGGCCCTGGAATCATCATGAAAAGCTTCTAAACACCTTGTTGAAGCTAATCACCAACTAATATCTTGGTTAATGATCTGAAACTTAAACAACACAAGATTATCAGTAAACATAACTACATGAGTTAATCATCATCAAAACTAGAGTGGAAGGCCTTTGGGCCAACAGATGTATCTTATGTTGACGCGCCTTCTCAACCTCCATGAGAGCTCGGGCCCGCAGATCCGCTTCAGACAAAAATCCCTGCGCTTGCACTCGGAGGGATTCCAGGTTCGAACGACGAACAGAGAGGTCCGCTTCAGCTTGCGCCTTGGCGACCTCTAACTCCGCTAGCCTCTTTTCAGAGGTAGCAAGCCTCTGTTCGTTGAAGACAATCATGGCCTCAGCCCTGGCTATAACAGCCCGAGAGTCAAGGATAGCCTGCTTTGCGGCCTGCATGATCGTCTCTGACTCCTCGGACTCAATCGCCAGCCTTTGGTGATCAGCCTGGACACGTTCAAGAAGACGAGTGCTATCGGTGATCCTCTCCTCCACCTCTTTTCGCTCCTGCTCTTGAGCAGCAAGGAGCCTGTTCAGCGTTTCTTGGGGTTCGTGGGATGAACCGGCATCATCCTCCAGAGACCGAAGCTCTCTCAAATGCTGTCCCAGCTGATCCACCAGCAGCTGACTCACCTGAGCTAGCGAAGGGCCTCCGGCCAACTTGATGTTCTCGACCTGCTTTCCGAGAAACATCTGGGCGAAGTCAAGGGAGCTACCCCTAGTCAGGACGAAATCGATGCATGTTCGCATCGAGGTAAGGAACTGCTGCACCGCTTGGCGTGTCAAAAGCTCCATGATATCATCATCCGAAGTGCTCCCCGATCCCCTCTCTATCACAGGGTAGGGATGTAGATCAGCTCTGTTGGTGCAAGAGTTGAGCTGACCACGGGTACGGCAAGAGCAGAAGCAGCCACTTGGCGCTTCTGGGGGTACCACCTCTGCAGGAACCTCCACCGCCGATGACAGGGTAGTGAGCTCGACCTCCTCAAAAAGCCAAGGCTTGGGCCGTGTGGCCTTTCGGAGGGACACTGACCGTCAGACTCTCTACCTGGGCCCCCTCGTTCTCTCTGCAAGTTATCTCAACATTAGCCAGAATGGTAAAAAGAGAAACATCCGGGACATCAAAACTTCCTTACCAAGCTGGAGGTCCAGAGATGTCGAATCCTTGGGCGAACCCTGCAGAGGAGAAATCTCCCTGACTTTAGTAATGGCCTCTTCTTCCTGCAGAGTAGAAGCCTCCCCGATTTCGGTAGTTGCCTCGGCAGCTGGAGTCTCAACTCCTTCCGCTGGGTCAACTCTTGCACCATTTCCTCGATATACGAGGAGGTTGCAGCAGCCTCGGTATCCTCAACAAATCCTGCAGCATAAAAGGAGAATGATTAAAGCCTCCTCTTTATAATGAAAAGGGAAATCGGGTCAGAAGGTGAAAAGAGTACCTTCAGCAGCAGCAACCGCTGGTGGTGACGTCGTCGCCGGCCCACACCCATGTATTTCCTCCTCCGAGATGTGTGAGAATTTGCTCGAATCAGGAGGAGCGGGTTCGTCACCATAGTCGATCTCATCCTCAAAATCGCTTTCCTCTGCGAATAAGGAAGACGACGGTTCAACATGAGAGGCCTCGGTAACCGGAGCCTTGCCTCTAACACACCCCAGTGGTAGGGCTGGGGTCAACCATCCGAGGACTGGAGATGAAGACAGAAGGAGACCCAGGCTGTTGCGCCTCATCCCTCCTCTGAGCTGAGGAAGACTCGGGCTGAGCTGAGATCCCCGGAATCTCAACATCGACTCCGCTCATTATATCGACCTCGAGCTGCTCGGTCTCGTCAGTGGCGGTGGGTCTGTCAGCAGGCTCCCCTTCCTCTGCAATCCTGAGGCTCCTGCGGTGTAACCTGCGGGCATGGACTAAGGGAGTGTCTTCCTTATCCACCTCTTCCTCCCTCGGCTCCCTAACACCAGAAGGGATGTCCGCGGATCGAGAAACTTCGGCCGTCAAGTCTCTCCGAACCTTCTTTGGGGCAGGCTCAGCAGTGGAAGTAGAGCCTTGACGACGCTTGCTCACCACCTGTCGAGCCCTGGTTGGTCGCGGCTCCGCCCTTGTTGATCGCGGCTCCGCCCTTGTTGCTCGCGGGCTCCTCCCTTGACCTTCTCCCGACCTCCTTTAGAGCCTTCAGGTACTGCTCGACGCCTCGCGAGCGTTTACCGGACTCCGACCTTGCTTCGAGATTTGCATTGATACTCTCAATGCATGAATACTCCGGAACAAAGTTTGGTGTCTGGTTGACTTGGAAATACCAGGAGCAGAAGCTGAAACTCATACGGCACTTTGACCCCTCGGTAGGTAGACGGAAAGTTGTTTCCGTCCCTCCGGCCACACTGTAGTACCAAGCCCGAGCACCTTCGAACAAGTTCCCTTCGAAGGCGAGTCGAGCATTGGGATTGCCGACGTAGAGTTGATCGTAGCCGAACTGTCGGGCGAAACGATTCGGCATGTACGGCTCGATTGTGCATGAAGTCCCTTGCCGGAAAAGCACATATCCGGGCCGAATGTTGATCAACCACCAGAAGCCCCCGAGGACAACCTCGTATAGTCATCTGGGCCCACTGAATCAATAAATAGATCCCCGAAAGATGCACCAGGGATCTCGGGGAAGCAGCGATTGAGCTGGTAGTTCGAAGCATCTGAAATGCACTTACGGACGAGATACATATAAGTATTACGCCAGTCCGAACCCTCCACCGCTGTACAAAAGGGGCGAAACCCTCACTCCAAGGCACCGCGTCATCAGGGAAGGGCAGTGCATCACGTACCAAGCCATGAGGTACGTATAAGGTAGCTCGACCCGAGGGTTGGGGCGTTTCAACGTCGGCTTCCCCTCTGAGTCAAGGATCGGCTTGCCATGGGAGTCGACAGCCTTCCCGGGTTCGCAGAAAGCCTGGGTTAACGCCCGCAACCCGCTCTGAATGCCAGCCGCCACGGCCGAAAGAAGGGCTATGGGACTGCCATAGGCAAGGAGCACCGCCGGGTACACCACGTCGGCAATAATGACTTCATGTGGCAGCGTGGGCACCACACAACGCTTCAGCCACAGCATTAAGAAGCCCGCCAACAATGCTCAATCATAGATAGGGGTCCGAGCTTGATGGTGAAAGCTTTCAAAGACCATGTCAGGTTCGAAACCGTCCTCATTCGAATCCGTGGTGTAGAAGCATTCAGAAGCCTGGTCGATCCTGTCTTCAATTTCCTGGTCGGAGCTGGGAGCCAGTCGAGTTATTGGATGGTCTTTCTTATTGACATTGTTGAACAAGTAACTGGCCCAAGACAGCTGCTTGATTCCTCCCGACCTTCAAGTGGTTATCTGGCCGCAAATATGGAAGTGACATAACACTTCCCAATAAGTCTCGTACATTTGAGGAGACCCTTCCTTCATAAGGCTGAGCTCCTCAGTGGTTGGGATATATTCCTCATAAGGAGAATCCCCTGTTGCCAGCCCCGAGACCTCATGCAACTCGTGCAGTGCAGGGCCCATCTCTCCGACCGGGGTGAAGAATGTCCCCGTCAAAGAATTGTAACGCTCTAGGACCCCGAAGAAGTTCTGAGAACTCGGCGGGATGCCATACTGCACGGCCCTGACTGCTGGGTACAGTCCCACATGCTCTAGCAGATCTCCAAGATCGGTAAGGACGAAGCTCACCATCCTGCGCCACCAATACTTCTCGGTGGAATGAACCTACCCGGGCGCGCGGAACTCAACCGGAAAACACCCTCCGCTTTTATAAACGCGTTGAGGAAGTAGTGCCGAGTTTTGGTATCTCTCCACTGGGAGCTCAGACTTGCGCGACCCGGGGAACAGGCCAAGAACCGCCCTATCATGACTATCATGACGGTATACCCTCTGGGAACCCAAGTCACCGAGGGTAATCTTAGGGACGTATCGGGAAACGTCCCATTTCATCTTCCGAGGGACGGACATGTGCTGGAGATAAGATAGCCGGAACATCCTCTCCATTTTTGGAAGAAAGAATCTTCTATCCCCTATCTGACAGAGCCATCTATAATTTCCGTCATACATGGAATAGCCGCCATCACCGATACGATCTCCGAAGAAGAAGGCAGGCTTTTCCAGCTTGACGTGATCATCCGTTGTGAATGCTGCATCGGTCATAAGCACCCGAAGGGTCGTCATATCAACATTTGAGAGCCTTTTTTGGCGCTCCTGTGACTTGTCAGCAGTCACAGGTACTGTCCTTTGTAGCACAAAGGCCAGATCACGGTCAGCACCACCTACATGTCCAAAGTGGCGCTTCTTGGCGAGTGGGGCAGAAGGGTGTGGCACTGCAAAAGAAAAGGACATTTAATTAGACACTTTATCAGAAAAATGTTAAGTGTCTATAGTCCAGATGCAGAAGAGATACTGGACGCAGGAATTATCAAGTCCGCGTCAGACCTGCGAATCTGCGTCCAGACGCAGAAGAAAAACTGGACGCAGGAATCATCAAATCCGCGTCCAGACCTGCAAATCCGCATCCAGGCGTAAGACCAGCGGGATCAAGTCCGCTTTTTGCAAACCAAGACTTATGAGAATTCTCTAAGTACTTGGGCTCAGGCGCCAGATTCATAAAAACCAGCACCTGATGTCACAGAACGCCAGGATCAAGTTCGCGTTTTTGCAAATCAAGACTTATGAAAATTCTCTAAGTACTTGGGCTCAGGTGCAAGGTTCATCAAAAACCTGCACCTGATGAGAAATCTTCAAGTCCGCGTCCGAACTTGTAATACCCCGTTCCCGGAATACGTACTTAGTTGCGTATTCAGATTTTCCGATCGTATTTTTCGATTTGTTTCCTGTATTTGTTTTGCTTTATGAATTCCTTATATGATTGTTTTGTCTTGGATTTGGATTCGTGGACTCGGAGTCAGTCCCAGTCCGAACCAGGAACCCGATTATAGTATATTATTCGATTTGGTCTTTCCGGTGACTAGATTTGACCGATTTCAGTTTCAAATATTATTTTCCAATATATTAGATTTTCTGTAATTTTCTGGATTTTTCTGGAATTAAAATGAATTTCTTCAAACCGGTGTCGGCCAGTGCCGCTGACCGATTCCCGGATTTTTAATTCACAAACCACTTGGAATTTCTAGAAGGTCCTTTAGGTATTATTTCTTAGAATCACATTTCTTATCTAAATACTTTTTCTGAGGATTTTACGAATTTATGGATATTCCACCGGAGTCGGTAGATAACCGATTCCAGTATTTTTATTTCACAAACAGCTAGGAATTTCTAGATGGTTCTTTAGACTTTAATTCTTAGAATCACATTTTCTACCTACATTTTTTTCTGAGGATTTTATGATTTTATGAAAATTCCTTCGGAGTCGGTAGGTAACTGATTCCAGGATTTTTATCTTTAAAACTATAAAGTATTTCTTAAAACGGATTTCACTATGATACTTAGTATTATATTCTTGATTTTTGATATTTATTTTGGGTCGTTCCGAGATACTTGAATTTCGGACGATTCCGGTATTTTCCCAAAAGATTTCCGCGTCCGCAACTGAATCCCGGGAATCCGCCACTTTCATTATTTTCATTTTCCTTTCCAAGAGAAATATCTTCTCTTTTCCAATTCCTTTTCCTTTTCCTAATTTCTTTATTTCCTTTAGCTTCCTCCATAAGCTTTCATTTCATCCACACACTTCCTTTAATTCTCCACCACACAATATCTCCACTTCACCACCTTCCACCATCTTCTTCTCCACCTCACCCTCTTCCATGGCAAGCTCCTATTGGCCAAGAGAACCACCTCATCCTCCACTTTGCAAATAAGCCCCTCCCTTTTTATTATTTGCAACTCCTTCACAAATTCCACAAATTCCAAAACCTATAAATACCCTTCCTTCTCCATTTCAATTCCTTTTTCTCTCTTCATCACTTCACCAAGATATTAGCCTCCACCTAAACTCCTCCTCATCTCTTCACCACAACCACCACCACAACCCTCTTTTGGATTTGGACCGTAGCTTCCTTCGTCGATCGTATCGCCGTGGATCCTCTTGGCGATGTTGTCAACCTCGATCTTTCCGAACACATAGAGCTTCCAATAACCGTTCCATGTGAGTATTCCTACTCACTAACACTTGTCTAATTCTTTGTATATTCATGTATCCATATCATATAGGTTTGTATCTTCATAAACATGCTATTTGATTATCAAACACAACCACACAAAAATCTGATTTTTAGACCAACAGCAGCAGTTTTCAGGAGCCCGGTCGACCGACAGTCGACCGGCATTCGACCGACGTGCACAGCGTGCACGCTGGGATAGTCCGGTCGACCGGCAGTCGACCGGAACTCGACCGACCAAACCTGGAGCTCACGGCCTTGTATCGGTCGACCGGCAGTCGACCGATCACTCGACCGACCTGTATTTTCGGTCGACCGGAAGTCGACCGACAGGCGACCGTCCTGGCACTGTTAGTGTACCGATCGACCGGCCATTCAACCCAGTCGACCGTTAGTCTGTTTTGGTCCAAAATCTGCTTCTCCTGTGGAAAAATCCTAACTCTCTAGAACCCAGTTTTAGTCAACTTGACCTGACTGTTAGACGACTTAGGACCACTATTAGTCGACTACCCTATTTCTCCTAGTCGACCAACTTCTTTATTAGTCGACCACCTATTCCACCTAAACGACTAACCTTGCCTATCTGTTATAATTGATTCCCTTCTTGAAACTGAACCTTACCCTCTAGACTTACATTACCTATAGGTATCACTTGACTTATCTCTTGACACACATTATCTTCCATTCTTTCTCTCTCATCTTCACTCTACATATTTATATCACAGGTTATGGCGCATCCCGAGCTTCCGTGGATTTCGGATATTTCGGTATATTGGTGGTTCAGGCGAGTGTTCTCACTCGCTACCCTCTTGCTTCTCATTCCATTGACTATGATAGTATTCTCGCTCTAGTCTTCATGTATTGTATTTCATGCTTTATATCTTTATTGCTTTATGCTATGCGTGGCCGACCCTTCGTGGTCGTTGGACTTGTTGGACTTTGGTCATTGCTTTTACATTACCACTTGGCATTATTTTAGACCTGTCAGTTATGTATTACCATTTATCATATGTATATCACTTGGCAACTGTGTTATCATCTAACCACTTGCCATGCCACTATTTGGCAAGACCCTTTTATTATGTCATGACTTACCTGACTATTATCAATTCTTGATATGATTGGTTGCTTACTAATATCATCACCCTATCATGCTATCACTTTATACCCAGCATGATATACTTGACTTGTGATTATCATCTTTACGGGGACCTTGACTTATGATTCTGTGTCATGATCAGTGACTTGTTTTCCTGCTTTACATGCAGTGACCTGACTATATATATTTGTGTACTCCTGATTCCTGATCATGTCTATTTCCTGTTTTTCCCGTAAAGTGATAATTAAACTATTGAATCTTAAAATGGACCAACTTGTATTGGGTCGGGGGAAACATGCGGATATCGATATGTGTTCGTGTTTACAGTGGCTTTAGGTTGTGCACTATATTTCCGGTCTGACCTGTGGTACTCCAGGGGACCGAGGGGAGAGCTGGCTCCTTATTCCTGATTGATAAGGGCATACATAAGTCCCTCTGTTAGGCCTTGCGGCTGGTTCCGTCACCATGCAACGGAACACCCTGGACCGTGGTCCCGGGCATGCACGGGACCCACTGTAAACATAGTTCGTTGATACAACCGCTGTTTCCAATAACAACCTCGACTTGCTATATATGGATGTATGTGAGTTGGCCGTACACCGAGCCACATACCTAGATATATGGGTTAGACGAGTAATAATAAAGTGTCATAATAACCGGCTCTTTAAGTTGTAAGTAGAGGTATGTGGAATGGGACGCATACCAAAGCCTACATCTTAAATAGCTATGAATTTGTGCTGTGCCTTACCGTATTTGCTTTTCCCGGACTTTATATCGGATTTCCTGTTTTATGAGTATTATGTTATAACTACCTGGTAGCTCGGATTGGTTTTATTCGGATTTCCTGTTTTATGATTATCCTCCCTTATCTATTCATACCTGCTCTAACCTATCTGCCTCCTGAGTATTTCCTACTTGATATCACTTGATATATGCATTATTGTGCTCACCCTGCTTCACCACTTGGTTTTGCTTCTACACTCGCCTGGGGAGTATTATTTGACTCCCCTGGATTCTCACGTCCAGGTCTTGGAGCTTGGAGCGAGTGGATTTACCCCTTCGCTGCTCAGAGTGGCGCAGCAGTAGCGTGGATCTCCAGCCGACCGTCCTGAGCCACATCCTTCCAGGCCCCCTGTGAGTCTCTCGAGTTTTCCTTTTTAAACTCGTGAGTGTCCTTTTCTATTCATACTTGTACTTTTCCTTGTATACTTGTATGCGAGCTCCCTTTTATACCGTTCATATTATGTATATTCCTTGTACTCTCGCATTTGCGCATATCTGTGATGTATTATTATTGTAATATTCATCACCTCTGGTGATAACTCTGTGATTGTATATATATGTGTTGGAATGTATAATGCACCATATGCTTCCGTACTCTGATTCTTGTCTGTACTGATGCTTAGCGTATATACGGAAAGGTAATTCGGACTTACGTATATACGTCGCAGTGACGTCCCCGTATCACCGGGATCGGGGCGTTACAGAACTCTTCACAATTAGAAATATTCTAAGTGAAGAATCCGAAATGCAGGACTCGCTGGCACCGGGTCATCAAACCCGCGCCTTGGTTATCAACTCAAAGACCGCGTCTGAGAATCAAACACGGTTTATTTTCTGTGTTGACGATTCTGTTAATGGTTCCATGAGCTTCCAGTAATGGCGAAGGTTCAACCCTAAGCGGCGTTATACCTGGGAAAGAGAATGCCTGCCGCGGAGGAACCGCCCCTCTGGGCCTCGGCGACGGCCGCTCTTGAGGAGGATGCGGTTGACTTGGTCTTGGGTGCCATTGGTGATTAAGAATCCAGTAATGGGGATGAACAGAGAAAGAAGAACTCTTTTTCTTGAAAACCCTAAACAAGTACGCTCGGAGAAGAAGAGGTATCTCTCTGACTGTTGCCTTTTATAGGCACAAGGATTCGCGAAGATACGCGGCGCGTGGCTCGATTAAGTTCTGCAGCGAGTCATCGCTTGACGCGTGGAGCAAATCAATTTCTCTGCAGCGAAGATCGCGCACCATAGCCCTGCAGCGAGTCATCGCTTGACACGTGGAGCAAATCATTTAATGAACCGGGAAGTCCACGCGCCAAAAGGTGAAATCCCGCCGGTTCCCCTGGCCAACTGGCAGTGCAATCATGACATGGCACAGATTCGCACCCAACGGACGCACCTCTTCGATGGACGTGCCCCGTCATCACCGCCATAAATGCATTCAAAAAGTCGCGTCTCTCTAAGAAGTTCGCGTCTTTCCAGCCCGGCTGAACATCGCGTCTGCTTTATGGAAGATCAGTCGCGTCTTTAAAGCAGTACCATCTCTGCTTTTCAAAAAGGACCAGTGTTCGGCCTCCTGCTTCTGCAAATCAGTTCAACAGTACACTGGCACAAGCAGATGACCAACCACTCCTGGCTTAAAGCACCCCCATGACAGACTAAAAGCAGTCGGGGAGGTTTAGACTGTGTATCTAGACACTCAATACGATCAACCCTGGTGGCCTCAAAGAGTTCAACAGTACACTCACGAAGACCAAACTCCAGATAAGATCAAACCCGGAGCATTAACAGTCCAGTCATAAAGGTGAATGCGGCTAAAATCCAAAGTATTCTGAAATTCGTCCCATTTAACTGCGGAATATCGAAAACTTTGGAGGGGGTTCTGTAGGCTGTCTAAAAATCACTAAAAGACAAGCCATTAAAAAGCAGAGTCTCAGCATCAAGGCGCGTGGGCTCGACACCCGCGTCTCAGCATCAAGGCGCGTGGGCTCGACACCCGCGTCTCAGCATCAAGGCGTGTGGGCTCGACACCCGCGTCTCAGCATCAAGGCGCGTGGGCTCGACACCCGCGTCTCAGCATCAAGGCGTGTGGGCTCGACACCCGCGCCCCAACCTCAAGGCGCGTGGGCTTAAACCCGCGTCTCAGTTATAACTGCCCTGGTTATGGGGCCAGTCGCCGCCCACATAGCGGGGAGGTCAACCCCTCATCGTGGAGCATTTTTAGGGGGGCACGTTCACCCCCTAGGACCTCTATAAATAGCCTCGTTTGCTATGAGGTCGAGGCAATCAGAGAGAAGAGGGGACGAGAAGAGGAGAGTGGCAATTGGCGATCAGCAATCAAAGGCATTTGGTGATAAGAGGATCGGCAATCAGATGACCAGACACGGCAGAAAAAGGAGAGAGCTCAACTCTTCGTCAAGCTTGCTGCGTACAAGCTACTCTTTGCCTACCTTCTCTTTGAGAGTTTTGGTAGACAAGAGCTGTGCTACTCTTTCTACCAGCCGAAGAGAAGATCCCTGACGATCCTGACGGTCATCCGGTCAACGGAGAACAAGATTCACTCTCCACCGCCACACGAAGAACCCAGCATTAAACAAAGGGAGGATTCAAGACTCAACATCCTCCCTCCCTTGTAACTGGAAGGAAAAGTTATTTTTGTTGTAATCTTTTCATCTGATTCAAGGAAAATTTTACAGTAAAGGCCTTCTTTCTCCTTTTTCCTGCGCGTATAGCTATGAAGAAGGGGTCGGATTTTCGGACGAATTAAAGAGAGGGGATTGACAGTCGAATTTTCGGTCAGAGGACTTCTGGAAGAAAAGAGCTCTGAGAGAAAAGAGAGAGAGTTAAACCCTTCAGAGAACTTGCTGTGTCCAAGTTGCTCTTTGCCTACCTTCTCTTTGAGAGTTTTGGTAGACAGAGCTGAGTTACTCCATATACCATCCGAAGAGGAGATCCCTTGAAGGTCTCGACGGTCACCCGATCAACGGAGAACAAGATTCACTCTCCATCGCCACTTGAAGAACCCAGCCTTAAACAAAGGGAGGATTCAAGACTCAACATCCTCCCTCCCTTGTAATCGGAAGACCGATCTGTTGTAATCTTCTATCCAATCAAAAGAATTTTACAATCGAATCCTCCTTTTCCGGCGCGTACAAAGATCTTAGTAGGTGTTTAGCTTCAACAAAGGATTTAAAGTCAAGTTTTGGAGCTAGCACGGTTTGATTCAAGAGCTTGTGCATCAAGACCACATCAAGTACTCAAGAGGAGTCTAACTCATTGAATCAAGTTTGGACCAAGTCAAGAAGATGAGAAGACTTCAAGTGAAGACCTTCATGATCAAGACTTGTGACTAGGTTTGTTTTTATAAGATTTTATTTTAGATTAAAATGTAAAGGATAGAATAGTTGGTGGATTGCTCAAGTATACCATATACACACACACTCTTGATTTAGATGAGTTTTCATAAAAGAATTTTTATTTTGAAAAAATACAAAAGAGTTTTCTTTTGAAAAATACCGGTTTGGTTTTTGGAATTCAAAAGTATACATATCTTTAAACCAAAACCATGTTTAGTGTTTAATGTCAAAAATATAGATATTTCACCATATATGTGTAGAGGATCATATCCATATACACCATGTTTTAAAGAGTTTAAAATATCTTATTTTTGTATTTTGAGAAGTTTTAGAAAAATAAGTTTTGAAAAACCAATTTGGAAAAATACGGTTTTCGTTTTTAGCCAAAATTTTCAAGTTACAATAATAGTTCAAATTGTTTGTAACATGTTTTGATTTTGCTCAAACATGTTTGTATATCAAAATATAATACTGAACTTATTTTTGTAGATTTTTCGTGAATTTTTAGAATTTTAATTTCAATTAAAAACCAAGTTTTTATATCCCTAATTAAAGCCTACCGGCTCTGGCCGTCGACCGACCGGTCGACCGGACCAAGAGCCGTCGACTGATGTGCACAATATGCACAGGATGGGCCGATCGACCGCACGGTCGACCGCCAGAGAGCAGCTGCTCTCTGGAAAGTGCTCCGTCGACCGGGCGGTTGACCGGTAGAGAGCTGAACTCTCTGTATCATGGCCACGGTCGACCGCTGGCTCAACGGTCAGAAATCTGACCGTTGGCCGGTCGACCGGGCGGTCGACCGACAGGCCAGTCTGGCTCCCAACGGCTAGTTTTTCTAGCCCTATAAATTGGGGTTTTTGGGGGCTGTTTTATATAAGATTTTGAAGTGGATTTTGAGCCAGTTTTCTAACTATTTGAAGAGGTTTTCTCCACTTTTTTTAGAGCTAAATGCTTCCATTCAAAAGGAGAGTTTATCAAGAGTTTTTTTTGAAAAGTGATTATTGAGTTTTTCTCCACCATTTCAATCCTAGTTTTCTCTCACAAACACTTGAGCTATCCATTGCTATATCTACCTATAGGGATATTTGTTGTGAGAGGATTTTAGGTGATCAAAGTGTTGTGATCACCAAAGTTCTACTTTGTACTTTGAGGAGGCGGACTTGCGGGTTCGCGGTGTTTCGAGTTCGTGTGTGAACTCGGTATTTGAGGTGCGGCCTCGGCGAGCTAGTGAGCTTGCGGTGTGTTCTTGTGGGAACAAGAGAGGGACTAAAGAGTCCAAGAGCTTGTAGGTGTTGCGGCACCAAGTGATCCGGTGGGATCGATTTTAGAGGAAATCCTTCATAGTGTTGAAGGCGGGGACGTAGAGCAAGTGTGCTCGAACCTCGAAACAAATCTCCCGTGTTTGCGATTGCTCTCTCTCTATCTCTTACTTGTTTATATCTTGCATGCTTTTATTCTTTCATCTTTATATGCTTGATATACTTTGTGTGCTTAATTGTTATATGCTTGGGGATTATTTGCTAACACTTGTATTTAACCAAGAGAGCCAACGCGGCACCTCAACTCTTATTTAGAGGAATCTTAAGGAGTTAGTCCAGAGCCCTTCACGGGGAATCTGGCTACACTCTTGTGTTATACTTGGTGTTTAGTTTAATAAGTTTTTAATTCCGCATTTATTGACCATTAGATTAGCCATCACCTATTCAGCCCCCTTCTAGGTGATTACAGTAACTTCACTGAAAACTGAGATTTAGCTCCGCTCAGAGCTCATCTTTAGCTAGGCAAAAATTTCGTGCTAGCTCCGCTGGAAGCTCGTTCCTAACTTAGCTAGAAATCTGTCCCCAGATTTGCTGAAAGCTTAACTCCGCTAAGAGCTTTTTTACCTAAGCCAGTCCATTCCAGATGCTTTCGAAGTTCAAAGTGAAAAGAGGGGGAGCAAAGTAAATGAGCGAAAAGTAAAATTTTTATTGATTCAAAAGGGAAGATATATTGGTACATTAAGATTGTCTTTCATACAACAGAATCATTGCTCCAAAGGCAAACAAGTTGTCCTATCAACTTTCAGGTCGATAAACCATCCCAACTGGATAAGAAAGGTCTTCCTCCCGCACAAGGCCGTAATCCTTCGCTTAATGGCAGATTTTGCCATCAAGGAGCTAGATCTTCTTTGATTAAAATTGGTAAGGGATTGGTTGCCACCAGAAAGCTGAATCTTCCTTAAACAAAATTGGCAAAGGAAGGATCCGAGACCTTACTGGTGACGTCAGCCTTCCTGAAGTGGATCATCTCGGATAAGCAACTACCAGCCCTTCCTGAAGTGGATCATCTCGGATAAGCAACTATCAGCCCTTTCCCGAAGTGGATTATCTAGGATAAGTGACTGCCAGCCTCTTCTTGGAACGCACATCAGCTGTTCTAGTATATTCCTTATGCTTATGATCAAAGCTTCAACTTGAAAATCAAGGGCAAGTTTTATTCTCCTTCATTAGGACGAAAGAATTGGGAGCATGGTACACTGCAATGCAAACAGGAAACAAGTTAGCATCAAATAAATAAAAAAAAGGAAGGGACGAAATGCTAAGTCAAAGTTTTATTCTTTCGGCGAAGCTACCCAGATTCGGCCCAGTTGTGCCTTGAAGATAGATTTCAGCTAAGTAGAGGATAGCCTCGCTTGTACAGTAATGTTAGACTAGCTTAGCATAAGCCAAGTCTTAGCCCCGCCTAAAGCAGCTAGGCTGGAGAAGCCTCAAAAAGGACCAAGTCCTAGCCTCGCCTATATGGCTAGGCTGGCCTGGCCCAGAAGGGCGCTATCTTGACCTCACCTATATGGCAAGACTGGCTCAACCTTGAAGAAGCCAAGTCCTAAACCTCGCCTATATGGTAGATTTAACAGAAACTTCGCGTGGAAAGATCCTTTGCCTGATCAGGTAAGAATGCTAGCTTCGCCGAAAATAGGACTGAAACCCTTCTCTGAAAGTCAGCCAAATGCAGAGGCCAAGGGAATTCAATCTCTGAGATAGCTGATAAATCTAAGAAAATTAAGGGAGATAAACTCCCTAAAGTCACTGGATGGCCGAGGCTCACCAGATCTTGGTTAGACAATAACCAGAGTGAGAGTCCCCACTACTGCAGCGACCTCAGTCTCCTTACTTGAGAAATGAAGAGGGTCATAAAACAACCTCCTAGAAAGAGAGGAGTATATTTCTCTGAGATGGACTATAAGAGTCCTATTTATAGGCCTCGTGGCCTGACCACGCCACTGCCACTTCAAACTTGGGAGCGTAGGCGAAGTTTAAGCATTCAAATGCTTGACCTTGAGAAAGGGAATAATCTCCCTCAGGAATGCACACGAAGTTATTTTGAACTTCGGAGAAGGGAATAATCTCCCTCGTGAATGCAAGGGAAGCTATTCAAACCTTGAAAAAGGGAGCCATTCCTCTCGTAACTCGTAAAAGCGGTTAGCCTCGGGAGTGGAACATCGCTCCATCACAACGAGCTCGAGGTTAATGCTTGTAGTCTAATCTAGTTTGAAGCGAAGCTACTTCTGAAAGTCCAAAGGCGAAGCTACCCAGAAGCGCGAAGCTAACCAAAGTGCGAAGCTACACGGAAGCGGATCGTCAATTCCTCGGTGAACCTATTCCAGCCTAAAAGCGGGGCTAAAGGCGAAATTGAACTCAACCACCAAGACGAGGTTCACATTCACATATCGTCAATCAAAGCAGTTCAAAGTATTTCAAAATCTAAACCATTCCATTGCAGATTCACGAAAACTTTGAAGGGGGTCTTGTTGACTCGAAAAACACAGGACTCACGCATTCATCTTCAACCGGTCTGAACGACGTCTAACTTATCGACATTTATAAAAAATAAGTCAAAGACAAGCTGATGACTAGAGATAAGGCAGTAACATGGACATTACTATTCCAGTAAAGCAGATAGTAAGCCAAAAGTTTCCTTTGAAGAGACCTAAGCAGGCCTAAGACACTACTAGCTCAATACTTAGCCTAGGCATAACCTTAAGGTAAGCTTTGTACCTCCACATGAAACTAAAAGCTTCGCCTAAGCCTGGTAGCCTCACTTTGAAGCTAAACTATCAGCTTCGCATGAAGCGTCCCATTTAGCCCCGCCGGAGGCTGATCCAAGAGCTTCGCGCTAGAGGCTCTATCCCTAGTCAAGTCATAGCTCCGCTATGAGCTGAGTCTTAGCTTCGCACGAGGCTCTAAAAATAACTTAGCCTGAAGCTATGAGCTAAGTCTTAACTTCGCATGATCTAGCTCCACAGTGGGTTTTGCCAGGTCATCAAATTGACCGTTTCAAAATCCCACGAAAGATTAATGAGTGAACCCCACTAATTTAGTGGGATTAACGCTACTTTAAGCGGGCAGTTTCACTCGTCCACTTCGTCCCACATTAAGTGGAGATGATTGAGCCATAACGGCAAGAGGACGTTCGCACATACCCTTTAGCTTCGCCAGAAGCTCGCAAAAAGCTTCGCGACAAGGCCATTTGCGAGCCTCGCGCGAAGCTAATCACTAATTCAGCTTTGCTAAATTCAAGGGGGCAGTTACTCCCCATCTTTGGCTATAAATAGATCCCTGACTGAGCCAAAAAAATGAGATAGAGGCGGACAGAAGGATAGAGAGGAGATTGGCTTAAAAAGAACAGAATTCCTAGCAAAAGGGCTCTACTAATCTTCTGTTCTCCGATTCTCCGAACCAAGCAAGAAGGAAGTCTTATTAGAAGGCAGTCTTGCTCACCTGATTGATTGCATCGTCAAAGGAATAAAGTGATCACGTGCTGATCAGATTCCTACCGGCACATTTTCCCAGAAATCTCAGAGGAGATCTACTTGTAATTTTCTTTTTTTAAAGAAATATTTGTAATTTCACTCCTCGATCTCATTTTATAAGTTTTCCCCCCGAACCAATTTTCAATGGAAAACAATCCCAAATGACCTGGTATGATTTATAAATAATATTATTCATTGTCTATGTATCATGGGTTTTGTTTTTAGACAAGAAAAACACACAAGTTTTCAACTTTGTTTCTAAAGAGAATAGTTTTTCTAGTTTTCAATTTTCAAGTTCTTTCTTTTCAAAACTATTTTCAGTTGGTTTTGAAACTCCTCTATTCTTTCTAACTGAATTTCTTTCCTCACTTAGCTTCTTGAGCATCACTTCATATTCCACTCTATAGGAAGTTATAAGAGAGAGTGTTTGTGATCTTGTTAGATCACTAAGTACTTTGTAATCTCAATTGGCTTTGATCTACCTCTTGTGTAGAGGGTTGAGTTGGTGAAGTTGTATACTCCGGTCTTGTGTAGACAAGGTTACAATTTCTTTATGTAAGGTACCTTTGTGAAGACCCCTTAGAGGATAGTGAAATCCCTCATAATGGTGAAGGCGGAGATGCAGAGCGGTGGCTCGAACCTCTGAACAAATTTTCTTGTGTTTGTGTTTGATTGTGTCTTGCTCTCTATTGCTTTTCATTTTTCATATTTGTGAAATTATTTATCTTGCATTCTACAATCGCTTTTATTCTATTATTTTCATTACCGGTCTATACTCATATCAATAAGGAGCAATTGAGCACCTCAACTCATTATCTAGAGGAATTAAAGAGAAGTTCTAGATCCCTTCACGGAAAATTCGGCTTCAATTCTTATTTTGAGTGACCGTTTGCATAACTCATCATAATTAGTATTAAAATTGCATTTGATTAGAAAATCACTTATTCACCCCCCTCAAGGTGTATTTCTGTACTCTACAAAATCTTTTGTCCAAAGATCTTTTCGACGAAGAAGAGTTTCATAATCCATTGTATCCAAAAGATGACTTCGAAGATGAGGCTTATGACGAGAGGATGGTCTACGGGAGAGGCCCGCTGCGGATGGTCAATCCAAATCCCAATAGGAGAGGATTTTTTTCCTCACCCAGATAGAAGAAGAGGAGAGCCAAGTTCAAACGAGTACCGGATGAAGATTGAGATTCCTTCCTTTAGTAGGAATCTTGACATTGAATCTTTTTTGAATTGGCTCTATGAAGTTGAAAAGTTCTTTAGCATGACTTACGTCCCCGAAGAAAAGTATGTCAAGTTCGTGGCGTACGAGCTCAAAGGAGGAGGAGCGACATGGTGGGAACAGTTATAAATCACAAGGAGGTGCGGCAAGGCAAGCGACCTGTGATAACATAGAGGCACATGAAGCAACTCCTACATGGCAGATTCCTTCTACCTGATTACCAACAGATTTTTTACAACCAATTTGAGCAATACAGATACGTTACAAGAACTGTTGCGGCTGAATAGAGGAGTTCTACCGCCTTACATCGCGGTGCGAACTATTAATCTCGGTAGAACAACAAACCGTAAAGTATGTCAACGGGTTAAGGTACACCATCCAAGAGCGTGTAGCCCACCACAACATGTTCTCTGTTGATAAGACCTATAACAAGACCATGAAGATAGAGAGGCTACAAAGTAGAGCTCTACTTTTTAGGCATTAATCACTTAATTGTCAAATCGAAGAGCCCGCAGAAGATGACAGAATTCAGTCGAGCTCCATGATGGCTCGTCAACTACAACCGACAGTCAAAGCTTCTACGTTGACACCAACAACAACCCCGCAGTCACCAAGAGCAAAGATAATCCTTACTCCAAGCCTAGAATTGGCAAGTTTTACAGGTGAGGCAAACAGTCCAATGAGTGTCTGAAGAGAAGATAAGTCAATATGGCCGGCTATGAAGAAGTAGAGGATGTGCTAATAGAGACAGAGCCAGAGGATTCTCATTTTGTTGAAAAACATGGTGATCACGTCGCTTGTGTTATTCAAAAAGTGTATTACACTCAGAAGATCCCCGACACCACACAGAGACATCAAATCTTCTATTCAAGGTGTTCGGTCAAGGATTATATCACTTATGGATCACTTGAAGCTAGAGACAAAGCCATATCATCATCCCTACAACATTGGGTGGATCAAGAAATGTTCATGCATCAAGGTAACAGATCTATGTTATATTCTTATTTCTACTGAAAAGTTCTATCAAGATTTCATTGAATGTGATGTTATCAACATAGATAAGTGCCATATTCTTTTAGGAAGACCATGGCAACATGACATTGACGCTACCCAGATGAGAAAAGAGAGTATATATGTGTTTATTTGGAAGGGCAAAAGAATTGCCTTGAGACCAATTCCACTGGCTACAAGATCTACAAAGAAAAGGGTGGCTTCACCAGTATCCCAGCGTAATCAAAGTGATGGAACTCAAGGGCGAGTTCGATTAAAGAGGGAAGGATTACTGTAGGAGACCAAAGAATAAGGCAAGACAAACTTCAGGCCAACAAAACTTGACCTGTCGAAAGCCTTCTTTTGGACTGTGGACAGACTTTTCTCGAAAGTAAGGGTTTAACATTTTTCATTTGGTCGTCGACAACAATATTCAGTTGTCAACACCCTATTACATAACAAAGTATCTATATTTGCTTAGGATCTGTTTTGGGTTCCAAATTTCGATTTTAATAGATTTTACACTTTTTTTATTTTAAACTTTCTTTTTTATTTTGAATTTAGTTTTCATAGATAGAATAGGATTTATTGTGAGCCTATTGTACTCTTTATCTTTTTATTGAATATGATTAATAAAATTTAGATTTCTCTCCAAATTGTTTGTAGATTCGAGTTATTATCTCTTGCTCATGAATTCGAGTAAATCACTCGTGGATTCGAGCACAGTGTTCATGGATTCGAGCACAACTTTTACTTGAAAATCTTCAGGGTTCGTGGGCGCTAGAAAGAGATCTAGTTGGCATCATTCGTCTTCCCCGCTTCCTGCGTCAAGTCTCATCCACGTCAGCATAAACTTATTCCACCCAACCACCACTTCTTTATATTTTTTATTTTCTCTTTTACCCTTTCCCATCACCCCTAACATTACTCTCCCATCAACCTTGACCCCACGTAAAGAATTTTTTTTTGGATCGACTTTTTGTAGATCTCATTTGTTCGTGTATTGTAAGAGTTTTATAGGTTTACCTTACTTTTCCTAAAAGATTCTTTAGTGAACTTAGATTATTCGGTTTAGATTTAGGAGAGTGTGGACATAGATTCCATCCCTGATTACCTACATAATATATAATATGTCCCGAGTTGGATTGCAACGCCCCGATCCCGCGGGTACGGAGATGTTACTATGACATATATACGCAGGTCGAAAAAACCCTTACATATATACGCAAAGCATCAGTATAGGAAAGAAGCAGAGTTGAAAGTACGTGGTACATTTTACACTCCAACATATGTGTATAATTACAAAGTTACCATATGTTGTGACACAATATTATAAGAATATTACATCACCGATAGGCGCAAATGCGAGAAATAAAAAATATATACAAATATGAACAGTACAAAAGATGCTCACGAGTTACAAAAGAAAATCTCGAGAGACGAGCAGGAGGCCTGGAAGGATGGGGCTCCAGACAGTCTGCTGATGATCCACGCTTTCTCTACGCATCTCTGATTAGCAACCGGAAGAATCCACAAGCTCCAAGCTCTGGGATCTGAACATGCAGGTCTAGGGAGTCAGAACTCCCCAACTAGTGGTGTGGTGAATGCCAAGTGGAGTACAGGGACAAGCACATGTGTATCGATAAATCTGAGTCAAGGAGCATGTATTGAAAATCGTGTCGTGAGCATAGACAAACAGGAGCAAATAAGGAGGTAGCAAGTAAAATAAATATGATAAACCGGTTATATAAACCCAAATTATCAATCCGTGAGATTAGTACGTCGAAGAAATGATTCAAATAAGGAAACCCTCATATATATACCGTGTACCTCACGTCACTGTATTCTGAGTTCATATAACCTGAGTTGACTCCTAAACTACAAAAAAATCATAAAACTGATAAAATCAAATACAGGCAAAATCAGTTGTACAAGCTTAGATTACGGCTTCATAAGACCAGTACATCGAAGGAATAATCCAAACAAAAAAACCCTCATCTATATTTCTTTATCCTATGTCACCGTAATCTGAGTGTATACAACCCGAGTTGCAAATAACATAATGAATTATTAATTAGCATCTTATTATTATTATTACTCATCCTTACCATATATCTAGATACGTGCCCTAGCGTCCTAATATACATATATCTATATATAAGTAAGCTGAGGTTGTTATTGGAAACTGATGATGAGACCAATGAGTTATATTTACAATGGGTCCCTGCATACAAAGGACCACGGCCGAGGATGTTCCGGTGCTAACACGCAACCTGCCCCTAGGCAAACAGGAGATGTGTTTTATATTACGTTCATTCAGGAATATAACAGGAGGTAAAGAGCCAGTGCTCCCCTTGAAACACCTGGAGGCCCTCAGGTAGAACCGGAAGTTAGAGTTGCACAACATATTTAATACCACTGTAAACACATTCGTTACTTGGAGTCCATCAGTTTCTCCCTTACCCGATGTAAGTTGGCCATTTTATAATTTATTATATACAATTATCATATTATCGGAATAGTAGGAGTAAGACAGGTTCAGGAGTTACAAGAGTAACATGAGTACATATGTATTAGGAATACATGCCACTTTATAAGATATAAGAAAGCAAGACAGGATTCTGGAAATATGATAATTATGAGGCAAGCAGTAATGTGTCAGCTGGTAGGAGATAAGTGATATCAAACAGGTGTCAGGTGATAACAAGCAGGAATAAAGTATCAAGTAATAGCATGTCAGGTGGTAAGCACAGTAGATATCACTATATAGGAAAACAATACCGATACAGAGAATCGATATGAAAATAGGAAAACAGTACGATACAGGGGATCGATACAAACAAAGGAAAACAGTACCGATACAGGGTTCAATACAAATACAGAAAAATAATACAGTTTTGAAAAATAGTATAAATACAGGTTTCAAACTCTTCACAACCATCAAGGAAAGGATAATGTTAGATTATCAAGCAGGCAAGCGAACAGGAAAGTAAGCGATCATTCAAGTTAAGCTAAACAAGCTGGAGCGAAGTTAACGTACAATACTAGATACTATTACGTTTGGCGTGGTTACCGCTCGTGGTATGGCTAAACGTATACGACGGAGCGAGCGTATGAACGCTATTCTACCGTGTGTGGTGAAGCCGCGCTCACGGCGTAACTACGCTCGAACGTAGTTAGCGTAACTAAAAGACCTGACGGTCTATGCATACTCCTCCTTTGAGGAAGTGGGCGAGAGCCCAAAAGGCTAATAGGCCCGAAGGCATAATAGGTATCTGCAGAGGTGCTAGTACCACACACACGCTTATAACAGGTAATAATTATGTTGGCCCAAAGGCCCATCAATCTAGTTTTGATGATGATTAACTCATGTAGTTATAGTACTAATGATCTTGTATTTATATAGTTTCAGATATTTGATCAAGATCTTAATCGGTGCTTAGCTTCAACAAAAGATTCGAAGTCAAGTTTTGAAGCTAGCACATGTTGATTCAAGAGCTCACGCTTCAAGATCACATCAAGTACTCAAGAGGAGTCTAACTCTTTGGATCAAAGTTTGGACCAAGTCAAGATGGAGAGAAGATTTTCAAGAGAAGATTTTCACAACTTGAGTCTAGTTTTGTAAGTGTTAAGATTTTATGTTTTAGATAAAATATAAATGATAGCTTAGTTGAGGATTGCTCAAACTCACATACACGCACACAAATACAAAATTTATATGTGTTTTCATAAGAATAGTTTTGATTTTAGAAAATACTGTTTTGGTTTTGAGCTTCAAAGTATACATCTTTATGTTTCATTATTAGATTTCATCAAAATAAGTTTATATAGTTTATATGTATTTTGAATTTCATTCATACACATTGATGGTTCATATGTTTAGAAAAACTTATTTGATGTTTCTATATCATGTGTTCAAATTTTGTTTAAGTCAAAATTTTATTTTGAGCTTATTATCAAAAACATAGATATTTCATCTTATATGTATATTGGATCATATCCATACACACTATGCTTCAAATAAGTTTTAATATCATGTTTTGTATTTAATCAGGTTTTGAAAAAAATTCATTTTTCATTTCAAAGTTAATTTTGAAAAATATGGGTTTTGGTTTAAAGCTTAATTTCTATATCACAAAAATGGTTCAAAAAGTTTATAATATGTGTTGATTTTTGATCACATATATTTATACTTTAAAGTATTTCAATTAACTTATTTTTGTAGATTTATTTGATTTTATTAGATTTTATGGGATATTAAAAGACCAAGTTTTAATCCTTAAATAACCCAGACCTAGGCTTCTGGCGGTCTACCGACCGTCGACCGAACCAGAAGTCGGTCGACCGAGCGGTTGACCGATGTCCATAAGCTGTTGGCCCAGAGCCTTCCACTCTAGTTTTGATGATGATTAACTCATGTAGTTATAGTTTACTAATAATCTTGTGATATTTAGTTTTAGATATTTAACCAAGATATTAGTAGGTGATTAGCTTCAACAAAGGTGTTTTGGAGCTTTCACATGGTGATTCAAGAGCTCGAGCGTCAAGTCACATCTAGCACTCGTTGGAATCAAGCTCATTGGATCGCGTTTAGATCGAGTCAACTTGGAGACGGTGTTCTACAAGAAGGCTTCGGTTTGTTAAGATTTAGTTTAGATCCATTGTAAAGATTAGATAGTGTGATATGCTCAAGTTCACAACAAACACACTTGTTTTAAGTTTCATGTTTATTGGTTTTGGTTTTCAGTTTAACCGATCTTGGTTTTCATGAATAAATAGAATCAAAACAAGATTACATGGTTTAATGTATATTAGATTTGATCTATATACATATATGCTTCATCTATTTAGAAAAACTTATTTTGATACACTATTCATGTGTTTGGAGTTTTGTATTTAGATAAAACTTATTTTTGGATTTAATGTCAAAAACATAGATATAATACCTTCCATGTATATTGGATTCTGTCCATATACTATATGCTTCAAGTTGTTTCAATATCATGTTTTTATATTTATACAAGTTTATGGGAAAACTGTATTTTCCTTTAGAAGTTTGGTTTCTAGAAAAATACCATTTTTTGTTTAAGGCAAAATTTCTAAGTCACAAAAATGGTTCAAATAGTTTGAAATATGTGTTGAATTTTTGTCACACATATTTGTATTTCAAAGATAATATAAGAACTGATTTTTGTGAAATTTATGTGATTTTATGGGATTTAATTGAAGTTAAAAAGACTAGTTTTTAAATCCTGAAAAATACCTGCCAGGCTCTGGCGGTCGACCGGGACGGTCGACCGGACCAGTAGTCGGTCGACCGGACCGGTCGACCGATGTGCACAAGACGTGCACATAGCCAAGTTGGCTTGGCCGGTCGACCGTGCGGTCGACCGACTAAAGTCACCCCACTCTCGGATGGGGGCGGTCGATGATTGGTTGCTAAAGTTGCATATTTAATGTCACATTTCCATACTTATTTTAGAATAAAAGCTTGCATTGTCCTAATTATTTGTTTAATTTATTTGCAGGCCCAATCCTTAAGGAGATGAAGAGAAATGAGCCCAAAAGCCCACCAGAATTCTGAATTAAATCAGAATAAATTCGCACACACAAAATCAGGGCAAAATCAAGAGGTTGAAACCGGTTGAGAAGAATCCTCTCAGAATCGATCGGTTAAAGCCAAGAAATCCAAGGCCATTTCGTCAGAATCCGGAGCTAAAACGAAGAAACCAAAAAAGGATAAAGTCAGAAGAAACTCCCGGGATGACCCACCAACAGGGTGTGGCCATCTGGCCACACCCTTGCCGCAGAAACGCGGCAAAAGCCGCGTTTCTGCGGCAATCCTGGGGAGTTACGGGGAGCGTGAACTCCCCCGACCTCCCCGGGATCTTGGTGGTTGGGTTTTCTGCCTATAAAAGGCCATATTGTGCACTGAAAATGGACGCCAATGCAGAGTTAGGATCTTAGACTAGTTTTTTCCATTTTGTAGTTTAGTTTTACTTTTATGTAACTTGTATGTAATTTAGGGTAGAAGAAGATTAATGTAAGTAAGAGAGAGGGGCTGATGTTGAGAGTGACACCGACGATGTACCCTACTCCTTTCTTTCATTGTCTCAGCAAGTAATAAAGGTAAATGCTTTGTTTGTTTTCTATTCTGCTTTACTTTACATTTGTTTTTGCTTCTCTCTTCCTCTTCTACTTTACCCTGGTTGTTGTTGAAGTGTACAAGTGAATTCCAAAGCAAGTCTAACTAAGCTACGTGAGAGCCAGCGATAGTTCATGAAGACGTTCTCCTCTTCCAAGCTCCGCATCACTTCGTTCTTCTTATGCTTGACGATATAATGTGCACGGGGACCGAGCTCGAGTTTATGATCTATGCATTGAACGCCTCCGAAGCAAAAAGGTAGAACTTACAAAAAGGTTTCCAAGTAAGTCATCAATCAACCTAGGTAAGTATCTCTTTACTTCTTTTCTTTTCTTTCTTAGTTTAGATCACCAACCACTTCTTCCAAATCGTTTTCATTCTTCTCCATTTCATTGTACATAGTCGCTTTTCATCGTTTTCTGATTTTACACCTTCTTCATCCTTCGCTTTCTTCTTAACTTTAACCATTAACTTTCTTTTTCTTTTTCATAACATAAAACAGAGAAGAACTTTCGCTTATTTTCTTAACAATTTCGATAAAGAACCGTAAAGCTTCCATCGCAAACCCTCCTTGTGGATCACGACCCGCATAGCCACTTGCTATAGCGGAAGAATTGAGCACTTGCACATCTCCTTTCTTAAGTTCTATAATCTTGTATTTTGTGTGCAGGTTTTGCTTCAATCAGTCGACCATGAGCTTTGGCCCGGTCGACCGGGCGGTCGACCGGCCAGAGAGCAATTGCTCTCTGGATCTGGTACGGTCGACCGGGCGATCGACCGCTGGGCTCAACGGTCGAAAATTTGACCGTTGGCCGGTCGACCGGAAGGGCATCTGGCCCTTTTCAGCTGCCAACGGGCAGATTTTCAAAGGGGCTATAAATACCCCATTTGAAGTTAGTTTTTGATAAGAATTTTTGAGAGCAAAATTTCTATCTTCCTAATTGTTTTAATACAAGTTTTCAAAAGAGTTTTTAAGGCAAAAAGGTTCATCTTTATTTGTTTTCAAGGGTTGAAAAAAATCAAAGAAAAATAGAGATTTGGGATATTTGTTTTGTTCTTCATTTCTATCAAATTCTAATTGATTTTTCAAGTATTTTTCTTTGTGTTTTGATTTTCAAACACCTTGATTTCTCACACTTTAGCTTATCTACTATCCTATCTATTAGGATCTTTGTTTTGTGGGAAAAGAATTGGTTTGTGGTTGAGATAGACCACCAAGTTGTAAACCTTCCATCTTTGTGATATCCCTCTAGTGAGAGGTGATTGATTTGTTATCCCTCAAGTGTGAGGTGATAGAGGAAGTGCTATTTGGCTTCCTCTAGTGAGAGGTGGAGATTGTGTTGGAATCCCTCAAGTGTGAGGTGATTGTGTTTGAGTGGCTTTGTGCCTAGCATCTAAGTGTAGAGGTTGTGTTGTATTGGTTGAGAGAGGAATTGTGTACTCCCAATAGTAATTGCCCCAAATCCTCAGCGGAGGTTCCCTGTGCGGGAAGTCTTGTGTGGACGAGTTAGTGGAAATCCTTCTGTGTGAAGGCGGGGACGTAGAGCTGTGTGCTCGAACCTCGAAACATATCTTGGTGTTTGCGATTGATCAACTTTCTCTAATTCTCTCTCTTACATTGTGCCTTGCATTGATTCATATTGTCATATCACTCTTATATGCTTGGTTGTGTTTGTTTGTATGCCTCACTTGTATTTAACCACGAGAGCTTCATATAGCACCTCAACTCTTATTCAGAGGAATTAAGAGGAGTTAGTCCAGAGCCCTTTACTGGGAATTCGGCTACACTCATTGGTTACACTAAGTGTGTTACATTAAAATTTTTAATTCCACATTATTGTTCATTAGATTAGCCGTATACCTATTCACCCCTCCTCTAGGTGTACTTTCAATTGATATCAGAGCCTACGCTCCTGATATTAGATTTAACCACCTAGGAGTGTGATCTTGGTTTTGCTAATCTACATTTGCATTTGCATTTGCACACATATAGTTTGCACTCATGTATAGCCCTCCCATGTTTGATGTCTCTAAAATTGATATATGAAAGGTTATGATGAGTTGCCATTTAAAAGCCATAGGTTATAAAGTTTACCTTGCCATTATCAAGGAATCCTACCTTAGTGATAGCAAGCATATAGAGGCCAATGCACTAGCCCTAAAGGCACTTAAAGCATGTCTTGATAAAAAATATTTACATGTGTTTTCTCATTATGATTCCGCTTTTGCAGTGTGGAACATTTTGACATCTCCCGAGCTACAAATGCTTATCAATAAGAAGAGGAAATCTAGTCGAGACGAGTCCGACGAACATTGCTTTATGGTCCAAGGGAATGACTCCCTTGAGGTACATTTGGATACTCAACTAGATATTAGTACTAGTTCTTATTGTAATGAGTGTATGGATGCACATGCCTTAAATAATGAACTAGCTAAAAATTGTGAAAATTTGATTTCAAAATATAAACTTTTGAAAAAGGATAGTTTTGATTTAAAAGAAGAAAATAAAATTTATCTTCTAGACTTGAGATTGCTTTGCAAGAAGGGATGAGATTTCAAGTGAACGTGACTCACTTAAATCCCAACTTGAACTTGCCCTTAATGAAAATAAAATTTTGAAAAGTAAAAATGATTGTGAAAATGTTTTAAAGAAAAATGAGGCTTTATCTTCAAAAGTTGATTTTGTTGTAAAAGAAAATGAATCTTTAAAAATGAAAATTGTTTCTATTTCAAAGGAATTGGATTTAGTTTCTAAGAAGAACATTTCTTTGAAAATGATATTGATTCTCATGTTTGCCATGCTAGTGTAGCTTCATCATCTAGATCACCTATTGCATGCTCCACTTTATCTTCTAGTATTAAAAATGATATAAATGTTTTGAAGAAAAGTGTTAAAAATTTGGGCTCCACATTGAGCCATTATGCCATGAATCATACACATTTAGAATCTATATTTCGAAAGAAACAAGTTCCTTCTATGCATGCATACAAACTACGGCATACACATGCTTCTCACGTTCACACCCATCACACAATGTATGCTCATGTGTACACTTGTACACATTGTGGACGTAAGGGCCACCTTGCTAAGTTTTGTTATGATCGTATACATGATTCAAATTTAGCAACTAAATTTATTTGTGTTAGGAAAGGAGCTAATCCCCATGGACCCAAAAGAGTATGGGTACCAAAGACCACTCCTATTTAATTTAATGTAGGTGTGGGCTCTCACATGACATGAGAGTGATGGTGCCTTGAGGTGATCGCGTTCCGAGCTTAAAGAGGACTATTTGAATGCACCACTTTCAAGGGGAGTTTGGTGGAAGGACCACCTTGGTTTGGAGATATGGAGATGTGTCCTATCAGTTTTGGTAACTTTCTCTAAACTCCCATTATGTTTACATGCTTTTCATGTCATTGATTTTTAGCATGAATTGATGTTTCTTGATTATTATGTTAAATGCCATGATTATTAGACTTGTGATATACATGATTAGTATTTGAGATCACCCATGTTTAATATGGATTTATACTTTTGTGATTCTCACATTTATTTTAGCTATTGTGTATATCATAGATCTAATGCATATGCATTTACATAATGATCATATGAGTTTTGTTTTGATTTCTATGCTTCATATTTTGATTACATGTTTAGATGTTAGTTTTCATTAAAACTTAGGTATATACTTGTACAACTAGTTAGCCACAAATAGATTATTATATGTTTGTGCTTGAATGCTCATTTGTACTCATTAGATGTACTAGTATAGCCCAAGTTTTAATGATTCATACATTTTAACTTGTATTCCCATTTTGTATATGTTTTTCATGTTTACGTTAAACTTCATGTATATGTCTATTTTGTCTAAACTATTAGTTATACATATATATCCTTGAGCCACTTGCCTTCATGCATATACTTTTGTGGACTCGTTTACATTTGGATATGTATGTATACTCTAGTTTGTACAAAACATACATATGCCATGAAGATTAAATTATTTTGATGATTTTCATGTTTTTAAGGAATTTCGTATTTGAGCTTAATTGCCTATTTTCATGACTTTGTATTTCACATTATACTTGTACACTCACATCATTTTTATTCACTCATGATTTATTTTCATGAGACTATATATGCTTTATAGACCCTTGAGTGTTTAATGATCATGTGATTTTCATATTTTCATGAAAAATATATTTTTGTTTTATTCCTTGTTTGAAGGATTTCGTACTAGTTTACAAATTTTTCATATAACTAGTTCGTATTCTTCATTTGGTAGAGTTTTCAAACATGTTATATTATTTTTAAACTTATTTTTGAAAACCCCTACTCTTCCAAGGGCGGCTGGTTGGGCGACCATGCCTTGTATGCTCATTATTGAAAATCTATTTAAAACATGTGCATGAATGGGTGGTTGGAAGTATGAGTTATACACTTGATCTTATTATGTTTTCTATTGATATCATTGTATCTTTTCAATTGGTATCACTATTGACATTCTTTTTGTATACTCATATATGTTTTTATGTATGTATGCTTACACTTCAAATAGTATCAATTTCGATTAGTATTTAATCTTTCATACATATATATATTTTTTATTTGTGCTTACTATATCTCTATATCTTTGAGCACAAATTTTAGTTATGCTAAGCTTGATTTCTTAAATGACTATTATATTTTTATTGATTATGTTTCAATTGGTATCTTATACAAGCTTATGCATCATTTTGTTTGGTATTTCATAAACAGGGAGAAAATTCATATTCACTTTTTAATTGATTTTGTTTACCTTTGGTATTCTTCTCTCAGACTTTATGTTGAAAAATGATTGAAAAATGATATTGATTTTTTTTGGTATCATACGCTTCTAATGAAAAATCATTTTCAATTGGTATATGTTTCATTATTTTCTATTGATATATGTTTCATTTTGAATATTGGTATCAAAAACATTAAATTGATATTATTCTCTATTTGGTATCTCTATTGTAAAATGAGTTTAGTGCTTGACCAAAAGATTGGTTTATGTTTTTATTGGTGTCAAAAGTGTAAAATATTTTCAATTGGTACTAATTTTTACAATTGGTATCAAGATTACCTATATGTTCATATCTTTCAATTGATATCGAAATTTTTGGTTGATTTCTTCAAAATATTTTATTTACCTTCAATTGGTATAATATATGCATGTTTATTTAAATTTATATTAAAAATATTTGTTTTATGTACTTTCAATTGGTATGTTTTATTTATTTTCAATTGATATCATGATGCACTAAATTGATATATTTTTTTAATTGGTATCATAATGTTTTGATTTGATTTCACCCCTTGTTGATTTTTTTGTTTCAGACAAAAAGGGGAGAACATTGTTTTATTATTTACTTTAACCCCTTTGTTAATGATTGACAAAGGGGAGAAGTATTTGAGTATATATGCATATTTATTTGTAAGTTTATATCAAAGTTTGTTTCATATTGGTATCAAAAGAGTTTGTTTTATATTTTGTTGATATTGATATCAAGAGCATGGATAATCATGTTTTGTTATTTTGTTTTATTGGTATCAAGAACTTATATTAAAATTTTTATTGTTGGTATCAAGAGCTTTTATTGATTATCTTTCAATTGGTATCAAGAGCTTTTATTGCTTTTATTGATAAGCTTTCAATTGAAATTTTTATTGGTATCAAGAGCAACTATTTAAAGAACATGTTTATTTTAAGTTTATATTTTCAATTGGCATTTAAGAACATGTTTATTTTAAAAAGGAAAAGTAATTTATTTTAAAATTTTGGTATCAAGAGCATGTTTATTTCATTGTTTTATGCATGTTTATGCATATTCATATTTAACATTCATTGCATATCTTACCGTTTATTGCTATGCAGGAGTTAAGGGGGAGCTTCTTTGAAGCTTAACTTTAATCCATGCATATATAACTCCATGAGTTTTGTCATCATCAAAAGGGGGAGATTGTTGGCCCAGAGGCCTTCCACTCTAGTTTTGATGATGATTAACTCATGTAGTTATAGTTTACTAATAATCTTGTGATATTTAGTTTTAAATATTTAACCAAGATATTAGTAGGTGATTAGCTTCAATAAAGGTGTTTTAGAGCTTTCACATGGTGATTCAAGAGCTCGAGCGTCAAGTTCACATCTAGCACTCATTGGAGTCAAGCTCGTTGGATCGCGTTTGGATCAAGTCAACTTGGAGACGGCGTTCTATAAGAAGGCTTCGGTTTGTTTAGTTAAGATTTAGCTTAGATCCATTGTAAAGATTAGATAGTGTGATATGCTCAAGTTCACAACACATACACTTATTTTAAGTTTGATGTTTATTGGTTTTGATTTTCGATTTAACCAATCTTGGTTTTCATGAATAGATAGAATCAAAACAAGTTTACATAGTTTAATATATATTAGATTTGATCTATATACATATATGCTTCATCTATTTAGAAAAACTTATTTTGATACACTATTCATGTGTTTAGAGTTTTGTATTTAGACAAAAATTATTTTGGATTTAATGTCAAAAACATAGATATAATACCTTTCATGTATATTGGATTCTATCCATATACTATATGCTTCAAAGTTGTTTCAATATCATGTTTTTGTATTTATACAAGTTTATGAAAAAACTGTATTTTCCTTTAGAAGTTTGGTTTCTAGAAAAATATTGTTTTTGATTTAAGGCAAAATTTTCAAGTCACAAAAATGGTTCAAATAGTTTGAAATATGTGTTGAATTTTTGTCACACATATTTGTATTTCAAAGATAATACAAGAACTGATTTTTGTGGAATTTATGTGATTTTATGGGATTTAATTGAAGTTAAAAAGACCAGTTTTTAAATCCTGAAAAATACCTGCCAGGGTCGACCGGACGGTCGACTGGATCAGTAGTCAGTCGACCGGACCGATCGACCGATGTGCACGAGACGTGGACAAAGGCCAAGTTGGCTTGGCCGGTCGACCGTGCGGTCGACCGACTGAAGTCACCCCACTTTCGGGTGGGGGCGGTCGACCGGCCAGAGAGCAATTGCTCTCTGGATCTGGCACGATCGACCAGGAGGTCGACCGCTGGGCTTAACGGTCGAAAATTTGACCGTTGGCCGGTCGACCGGCCGATCGACCGAAAGGGCATTCTGGCCTTTTTCAGCTGCCAACGGGCAGATTTTCAAAGGGGCTATAAATACCCCATTTGAAGTTGGTTTTTGATAAGGATTTTTGAGAGCAAAAATTTCTATCTTCCTAAGTGTTTTAATACATCAAAAGAGTTTTTAAGGCAAAAAGATTCATCTTTATTTGTTTTTAAAGGTTGAAAAAATCAAAGAAAAATAGAGATTTGGGATATTTGTTTTGTTCTTCATTTCTATCAAATTCTAATTGATTTTTCAAGTATTTTTCTTTGTGTTTTGATTTTCAAACACCTTGATTTCTCACACTTGAGCTTATCTACTATCCTATCTATTAGGAGCTTTGTTTTGTGGAAAAGAATTGGTTTGTGGTTGAGATAGACCACCAAGTTGTAAACCTTCCATCTTTATAATATCTCTCTAGTGAGAGGTGATTGATTTGTTATCCCTCAAGTGTGAGGTGATAGTGAAAGTGGTATTTCGCTCCCTCTAGTGAGAGGTGGAGATTGTGTTGGAATCTCTCAAGTGTGAGGTGATTGTGTTTGAGTGGCTTTGTGCCTAGCCTCTAAGTGTAGAGGTTGTGTTGTATTGGTTGAGAGAGGAGTTGTGTACTCCCAATTATAATTGCCCCAAATCCTCAGTGGAGGTTCCCTGTGTGGGAAGTCCTGTGTGGATGAGTTAGTGGAAATCCTTCTATGTGAAGGCGGGGACGTAGAGCTGTGTGCTCGAACCTCGAAACATATCTTGGTGTTTGCGATTGATCCACTTTCTCTAACTCTCTCTTATATTGTGCCTTGCATTGATTCATATTGTCATATGACTCTTATATGCTTGGTTGTGTTTGTTTGTGTGCCTCACTTGTGTTTAACCACGAGAGCTTCATATAGCACCTCAACTCTTATTCAGAGGAATCAAGAGGAGTTAGTCCAGAGCCCTTCACCGGGAATTCGGCTGCACTCGTTGGTTACACTAAGTATGTTGCATTAAAGTTTTTAATTCCGCATTATTGTTCATTAGATTAGTCGTACACCTATTCACCCCCCTCTAGGTGTACTTTCATAAGCAACGTGCATAAGCATTGCTTAAGGGCTGGTCGACTGATCCAGAGAGTTTACTCTCTGGAGAACAATGCTCCCTGGTTCTGGTCTCAGTCGACCGACCAGTCGACCGATAGGTCTTTGACCTGGGTATGGTTGACCAAGCAATCGACCGACAACCCTAACAATCATAAATATGACCATTGGCCAGTCGACCGACAGGCCAATCTGGCCTATAACGGCTAGTTTTCTGATGCCTCAATAAAAGGGACTTTTGGCCAGATTTTTGGGTAAGATTTTAAGGCTGTTTTCTAGTGCTCTTTTCTAGAGTTTCTAAGTAATTTTTTAGAGCTTCAATTCCATATCAAAAGAGAGTTTACCAAGAGTTTTTCTTATGTTTTAAAAAGAATTTCTTGAGTTTTTCCTCCACAAATCTATCTTGTTTTCTCAAACAAACTTGAGCCATCCATTACTATATCAATCCTCTAGGGAGATTTATTGTGAGAGTTATTTTTGTGATCAAGAGAAGTGATCATAAGTTTTCATTCTTGTTTAGTACGGAGTTGTGGAGGTTGTGGCCTCGGTGAAGAGTGTTTTGTGGTGATCAAGTGACGTGATCACCAAGTGTTCTAACTTGTGGTTGGAGGAGTTGTAAGAGGTACGACCTCGGTGAGCTTGCGGGTTCATGTGTGTTGTTCTTGTGAGAAAAAGCGAGAGACTTGTGAGTCCAAGAGTTCTAGTGTGAACTCGTTGTAGGTGTTGCGGTACCGAGTGATCTTGCGGGATCAATTCTAGTGGAAATCCTTCATAGAGTTGAAGGCGGGAACGTAGAGCAAGTGTGCTCGAACCTCGAAACAATTCTCCCATGTTTGTGATTGTTCATCTCTATCTCTCACTTGTGTTTTATATATCTTGCATGTTATTATTGTGCTTATCTTTATATGCTTGATATATCTTGTACTTAATTGTTATACGCTTGGGATTATTTGCTCACACTTGTATTCAACTAAGAGAGTCATAGTGGCACCTCAACTCTTAATCTTGAGGAGTCTTGAAGAGATAGTTTAGCCCTTCACCGGGAATTCGGCTACACTCTTATGTTATACTTTGTGCGTTTACGTAATAGTTTTTATCTTGCATAATTAGTTTTAGTTCCGCATTGTTTTGCATTTGATTAGCTTATCACCTATTCACCCCCTCTAGGTGACTTATAATTGGTATCATAAATAGGTGCTCTTGATTTAGGTCTAACAACCTTGAGTTAAAGATCCTCAGTTAGCTAATCACAATATTTGTACACACGCATAGATTTCAGTCACCTCCCTTGTTTGACATTCTTGACTTTCAAAATTGAAAAGTTAAGATGTTTATGTATCTTAAGTCCCTAGATATTCATGTTTATTTTTCCATTATTAAATATTCTTATTTTATAAATGGCAAACATCTAGAGGCTAATGTAAAAGTCATTCATGCTCTTAAACTACCCCTAAATGATGATTATTTATCTGGGGTTTCTAACATTAAATCGGCTTTTGTAATTTGGATCACTCTTTACACTCTTGGGGATCACATGCCAAGTGAAAAGAAAGTGACTCGGATGATGAAAGTGATGCTTTCAATATGTGCTACATGGTTCAAGGGATGACCCCCTTGAGGTAAATTCCGATTTCGAGCTTGAAGAAGAGATGCCATATGATGATCTTGCTTTACTTTGCAAGATACTTATTAAAAAATATGATTTTTTAAAAGAGGAAAACAAAAATTTGATAAATGAAAATGATTTTGCTTTAGAAGAAAAAGATTATCTCCAAAATAAATTTGAAATTATTTCAAAAGAAAATGAATTTTAAGTGAATGTTTTCTTGACTTCAAAATTAAATGATAATTGTGAAGAAAACAATTCATTAAAAAATAAAATTATTTTGGTGAAAAAATTAATTTAATTGAGAATAAATCTTTGAAAAAGAAAAATGTTTTGATTGAAATAGAAAATATTTCTAAAAAGAAAAAGGATTTTGTTTCTCATGTTTCACATGATTCTTCTTCCAAAATTTAAAATGATATATCATCATGAAGGAGAACATTGATTGTTTGGTCTCCACTTTGAACCAATGTGCATTTAACCACTCTAAATTGGAATCTATATTTTACAAGAACATGTTTCACATGTTCATGTACACCTTCCATGGCATACACATGCACATCATGCTCACACCGCTCACATGTATGCTAGAGTGTACACATGTAAACATTATGGCCGCAAAGGCCAGCTTGCAAGATTTTATTTGATAGAATAAATTTTATAAATTTTGCAAATAAAATGTTTGAATTCCTTATGATGATAACCCCCGTAGACCCAAAAGATATTGGTAACAAAATTTTCACCTCTTGTGTTTGATGTAGGTGTGAGCTCTCACAAAACGTGAGAGCTTTGGTGCCTTGGTGGTGATGCACTTAGAGCTTGATAGACATGCCAAATTGTTGCATCACTATCATGGATGTTTGGTGGGAGGACCACCATATTTTGGAGACCTAGAGATTGGTTCATTGATTTTAGTAACTATCTCTAACTTCCTATTTATGTTTACATACTTTTGTCTTAATGTTTTTAGCTTGTCATGATTTTAATGCTCATTATGTTAAATACAAAGTTATTAGACATGTGATATACATAGATAGTCTTTGAGACACACCCATGATCATATGGATTCTAATTTGTGTTCTCATTATTGTTTAACTACTATGTATATACTAGTTCTAAAACACGTGCACTTAGCCTATTGATCATGTTTGTTTTCTGTTTCGTGTGGTGATTATTTATTTAGATGTAGTTTTTTTTTTAAAACTTGTGCTTATACTTGTACAAGTAGTGAGCTACACTTGATTATTATATGTTTATACTTCATTACTCTTTTGTACTCATTACATGTACATGTATAACCTAGTTTTGATGATTCTTTCATTTATACTTATTTTTCCTATTTTTGTATATGTTTAGCCTCATGTATATGTTACTTTTTGTCTAAAACTAATAGATATATCGGTATATCCTTGAGTCACTTTCCTTCATGCAAAATTTTATTATGGACTCGTTTACGTTTGGGATATGTAAGTATACTTTTAAGTTTTGATAAAACATACATATACCTTGAAGCTTGTTTAATTTTAATGAAAATTTTAGTTTTGATGAAAAATAAATTTTTATGATTTTCATATGTTTTGATGATTTGAGTTTTATTGTCCTATCTCCATGAATGTGTTACTCACATGATTCTTATACACTCACATTTCTTTTATTTACTTATGACTTTATTTTCATGAGATCATTTTTGAGCTTTATAGATTTTGAGTGTCAATATTGTATATTTAGCATTGTTGGAACTTATTTTGATGAAGACGTTTGTGAAGATCAAATTCATTTGGAGCTCTAACACATGACGAATCAAGAGTCCTACATGATCAAGATGTGCCAAGGAGAGTTGATAGAGTGTGGTTTGTAAAGTTGAAATAGCATGTAAAAGCCTTGACACAAACACACACTTTATTGGTCCATTAGTCGACTTGATGTCTATTATAAGTCGACTAATCCTTGATGTAGTCGACTAACCCAGAACCCAAGTCGACTAATCCTGTGTCCTGAAACAGACCAACTCTCTGTTTGTGTATTAGTCGACCAAACAGTCAACTATAGTCGACTAATACATTTTCTAGTCGACTAACCCATGTCACCAAGTCGACTAACAGTTGATCCAGTCGACTTATAAACAGTTGCAGTCGACTTGAAGTAGTTATTCTGAAACTGTTCTTCCAACGGCCACTGACCTAGTCGACTAATAGCCAAACCAAGTCGACTAATAGAAGGAATTTTGCCTAGGTTAGTCGACTAACTCTATGGGCAAGTCGACTAATAGGCAGTTCTGACTGTTGGACAGTTTCTGACTGTTGGTCTTTTGTGCAACGTTTTCCAACGTTTCTTTTGTTTGAATTGCACCTATAACTCCCTAACTAACCCTAGTCTTCAACTATAAATAGGAAAGTTATACCAAAGGCCAATTACCAAAGAGATTTTATCAGTTTTCCAAAGCCAAAAATCTGCAAACCTGAAAACTGTTTTTCCCACTTCAGTTCTTCACCAAAAGACATTTCCATTGTGAAAATTCTCTGAAGTTCTTGTTTCCTATACTGAACCTTGTCCACATACACATTCAGTACCAAGGCTATAGAAAAAGTATTGTAATTCTCAAAGCAAATCATTGTACACAGGAGGCTTCTTGGTTGTAGAGGCAGTTGTACAAGGTGAAGGTATTCTCTTGGTGGAAGAGAAGGTGTTCTCTTGGTGGAAGAGAAGGTGTACACATTTGGCGAAGGGGATTTGTCAAGTGGTGTGCATGGTGTATTGATTTTGGGTTGCAAAGTCAAGTTAAAGGAAAATCTCAAGCGGGTGGCTTGGGGACTGGATGTAGGTCACAAGGACCGAACCAGGATAAATCTCTCTTGTTTGCGTTTGTGCATTTTCTGAGATTTGATTTCCTTTTTGCAAGTTACTTCTTTGATTAACGATTAATCCTTCTTGTTTTAGTGTTATGTTGACTTGTATATTTTAGATCATTGTTGCCAACAGAGATAGTTCCGCATTTATCAATATCTTGGGGACCAACAATTGGTATCAGAGCGGGTACAAGTCAACAACAAAGATGGCAACGGAGTTCTCATCATCCCAATTCAAAGAAGGACATTCTACACAACGTCCACCGCTATTTGACGGAACCAACTACAACTATTGGAAGTGTAGAATGAAGATATACTTGCAGTCACTCAACTACGACCTTTGGAACATCGTAGAAGCATCGTACACCAAGCCCACAACCAACTACAACGCTTGGAGTGAAGATCAAAAGAAGAACGCGAACCTTGACGCCAAAGCGATGAATGCTCTATTCTGTGCCCTAACCAAAGAAGAGTTCAACCGTGTTTCAACAGCAACTTCTACACATCAAATATGGCATACTCTTCAGGTAACACACGAAGGCACTAATAAAGTTAAGAAATCTAAAATATCTGTTCTTGTCCACAGGTTTGAGTTATTCAAAATGGAGGAGAATGAAACCATATCCGAGATGGTTACAAGATTCACCGACATCACCAATACATTAGCATCCCTTGGAAAGGACTACACCCAAGTTGAAAGAGTTCGAAAGATCCTTCGTGCACTCACACCAGAATGGAGAAGAAGACAACCGCCATTGAAGAGGCGAATGATCTCTCAACTATGACATTAGAAAACCTAATCGGTAATCTAATGGCATATGAAGTGCAGTTAGAAGAAAGAAAGAAGGACCAAGAGAGACAACACCGCTCAAAGAAGAAAGAACTTGCCTTCCATGCATCTTCCGACACGGACAATGATGACGAAGAGGAGATGGCAATGCTCTCAAAGAAATTCAGGAAATTTCTAAAGCAAGATAAATTCAAATGCTTTAATTGTGATAAACCAGGTCATATGAAGATGGATTGTCCTTTGCTTAAGAAGAAAGATAAGTACAAGAGTAAGAAGTTCAGAAAGAAGAAGAACTACGAAGCATCATCAGAATACAGTGATTCATCTTCATCTGATGAAGAAGAATCCACTGAACGTGTCAACCTATGTTACATGGCACTTGAAGATGATGAGGTATCATATTCTGAACTCTCTGATGCTTTCCATGAATTATTTCTTGATCTTAAAAATGAAAAACTGAAAAACAAAGTTTTGTCAAAAGAAAATGAGAAACTTTTAAAGGAAAATTCATGTTATGCATTACAATGTTCATCTATAAATTCTCAACAACAAGATGAGTTTGAAAAAGTCATATCATCTTTGAAAATTGAAAATGAGAAATTTATAAAAGTGAACATTTTTCTGAAAAAGGAAACTAAGTCTTTGAATGAAAGGATTTCTATATTGGATAAAGACATGTTAGTTTTCAAAAATAAATATGAAGATCTTTTGCAAAATGTGACTCAGTTTAATAAAGGAAAAGAAAATTTGAATGATTTATTATCTTTTCAAAAATTGTCACATGATAATCATGGTATTGGATTTATTGCAAAATCTTCATGTTATAGTAATCCGTATAGTTCTTTTGTAAAAAGAAAGTCTAAGAAAAGTAAGTTTATATGGATTCCTAAAAATTTAAGTTTTCATAATAAAAATACATATATTACATCATACATTCATGATATATGTGATTCTTGCAACTATGTGTATATTAACAGGTGGAAACCAAATTCTAAATGGATTTAGACTCCTAAAGGTTAAATATGTTTTTTTATGTTTGGTACTATATAACGTTTATCTTGCAGGTACCATATAAAAATTGATAAAGAACAATTATATATATGTACTAATATATTTGTTGCAAGGGGAGAACAAAGTATTTCTCTATTTGTTATAACCCAATTTCTGCAGGGGGAGGAAAATATAACATATCTTTTGCAGGGGGAGGACTTGTGCACACAAAGCGTCATCATCAAAAAGGGGGAGAATGTTGGAACTTATTTCGATGAAGATGTTTGTGAAGATCAAATTCATTTGGAGCTCTAACACATGACGAATCAAGAGTCCTACATGATCAAGATGTGCCAAGGAGAGTTGATAGAGTGTGGTTTGTAAAGTTGAAATAGCATGTAAAAGCCTTGACACAAACACACACTTCATTGGTCCATTAGTCGACTTGATGTCATTATAAGTCGACTAATCCTTGATGTAGTCGACTAACCCAGAACCCAAGTCGACTAATCATGTGTCCTGAAACAGACCAACTCTCTGTTTGTGTATTAGTCGACCAAACAGTCAACTATAGTCGACTAATACATTTTCTAGTCGACTAACCCATGTCACCAAGTCGACTAACAGTTGATCCAGTCGACTTATAAACAATTGCAGTCGACTTGAAGTAGTTATTCTGAAACTGTTCTTCCAACGGCCACTGACCTAGTCGACTAATAGCCAAACCAAGTCGACTAATAGAAGGAATTTTGCCTAGGTTAGTCGACTAACTCTATGGGCAAGTCGACTAATAGGCAGTTCTGACTGTTGGACAGTTTCTGACTGTTGCTCTTTTGTGCAACGTTTTCCAACGTTTCTTTTGTTTGAATTGCACCTATAACTCCCTAACTAACCCTAGTCTTCAGCTATAAATAGGGAAGTTATACCAAAGGCCAATTACCAAAGAGATTTTATCAGTTTTTCAAAGCCAAAAATCTGCAAACCTGAAAACTGTTTTTCCCACTTCAGTTCTTCACCAAAAGACATTTCCATTGTGAAGATTCTCTGAAGTTCTTGTTTCCTATACTGAACCTTGTCCACATACACATTCAGTACCAAGGCTATAGGAAAAGTATTGTAATTCTCAAAGCAAATCATTGTACACAGGAGGCTTCTTGGTTGTAGAGGCAGTTGTACAAGGTGAAGGTATTCTCTTGGTGGAAGAGAAGGTGTTCTCTTGGTGGAAGAGAAGGTGTACACATTTGGCGAAGAGGATTTGTCAAGTGGTGTGCATGGTGTATTGATTTTGGGTTGCAAAGTCAAGTTAAAGGAAAATCTCAAGCGGGTGGCTTGGGGACTGGATGTAGGTCACAAGGACCGAATCAGGATAAATCTCTCTTGTTTGCGTTTGTGCATTTTCTGAGATTTGATTTCCTTTTTGCAAGTTACTTCTTTGATTAACGATTAATCCTTCTTGTTTTAGTGTTATGTTGACTTGTGTATTTTAGATCATTGTTGCCAACAGAGATAGTTCCGCATTTATCAATATCTCGGGGACCAACAAGCATGTTATCATGAGATATATTCATATTTTTATTCCTTATTTTAAGAATTTCATACCAGTTTTCAAAATTATCTTAAAAATACTTTCATTATTCTTCAATATGGAAGTATTTTTCAAACTATGCTAAAAATATTTTAATCATATTTTTGAAAACCCCTACCTGTTGGCCCAAAGTCTGTCACCCTAGTTTTGATGATGATTAACCCATGTAGTTATAGTACTAATAATCTTGTGCTTATTTAGTTTCAGATATTTGATCAAAATTTTAGACGGTGTTTAGCTTCAACGAAAGATTCGAAGTCAAATTTTGAAGCTAGCAAGTGTTGATTTAGGAGCTCGCGCTCAAGATCACATCAAGTACTCAAAGAGGAGTCTAGCTCATGAATCAAGTTTGGACCAAGTCAAGATGGAGAAGAAATTTTTCAAGAGAAGATTTTCAAGACTTGAGTCTAGTGTTTATATGTGTTAAGATTTTGTTTTTAGATAAAATATAAAGGATACATTAGTTATGGAATGTCAAGCTCATATATACACACACACACACAAAATTTGTATATGCTTTCATAAAATAATTTTGATTTAGAAAAAATCGTTTTGGTTTTGAGCTTCAAACTAGATATCTTTATGTTTTATGAATAGAGTTCATCAAAATAATTTTAAATGTTTTATATGTGTTTAGGATTTCATCCATGCACATTATTGGTTCCAATGTTTAGAAAACTTATTTGATGTTCTATATCATGTGTTTAAGTTTTTGTATTTATCAAAACTTTATTTAGAGCTTAATGTCAAAAATATTGATATTTCATCTTATATGTTCATTCATATCTATACACACTATGCTTCAAAAGTATTTTAATATCTTATTTTTGTATTTGGATAAGTTTTGAAAAAATCGATTTTTCATGTAAAAGTTTGATTTTGAAAATTACTGATTCTGTTTAAGGCTGAATTTCTATATCCCAAAAATAGTTCTACTCATTTGTAATATGTGTTGATTTTTTATCACACATATTTAGATTTTAAAGTATTTCAATGAACTTATTTTTGTTGATTTTATGTGTTTATGGGATTTTATAGGATGTTAAAAGACAAAGTTTCAAAACCCTAAAACTCAGCCTGAGACCCCGGACTAGATCTCGATCGATCGGGCGATCGACCGATGTGCATAAGACATGCACAAGGCTCTGGCCATTGGGCCGGTCGACCGTACGGTTGACCGGGAGTTCACTCTCTCGTTCTGGCCTCGGCCGATAAGCAAATTGCCTTGGGACGGTCAATCAGCTGATCGACCGATAACCCCAACGGTCAGAAATCTGACCGTTGGTGGTCGACGAAGCGGTCGACCGACAGGCCATTCTGGGCCTGTTCTGGACCCCAACGGTTATATTTCTGAATCCTATAAAATGGGGTTCTCTTGGCCAGTTTTAGAAAAGATTTTGGAGAAGTTTTAGAGCCAGTTTTCCCCGTCTCTCTTAGAGTTTTTCTCCACTCGTTTATGGGCTAAAACTTCCATATCAAAAGGAGAGTTTTTTTAAGAGTGTTTTCAAAAGAGATTTCTTGAGTTTTCCACCGTAACTCTATCTTATTTTTCTCACACAAACTTGAGCTTTCCATTGCTATATCATCCTCTAGGATCCTTGTTATGAAAGAGATTGTTTTTGTGATCAAGAGAAGTGATCACAAATGTTTCACCCCTTATATTTGAGGAGTTGTAGAGGTTGCAGCCTCGGTGAGCTTGCGTGTTCGCGTGTGTTGTTCTTGCGGGAACAAGTGAGGGACATGCGGGTATAAGAGTTCTTGAGGGAGCTCATTGTAGGTGTTGCGGCACCGAGTGATCTTGCAAGATCGAGTATAGTGGAAATCCTTCATAGTGGTGAAGGCGGGGATGTAGACCAAGTGGCTCGAACCTCGAAACAAATCTTCCATGTTTGCGATTGCTCATCTCTCTTTCTCTCATTTGTGTTTATATTTTGCATGCGTTTATAGTTTATATCTATTACTTGCTTGATATCCCTTGTGCTAAATTGATATATATTTGGGATTGTTTGCTCACACTTCTATTCAACCAAGAGAGCCATAGTGACACCTCAACTCTTAATCTAAGAATCTTGAGGAGATAGTCCGGAGCCCTTCACCAGGAATTCGGCTACACTCTTTGGTCATACATTGTGTGTTAAGTTATTTTTTTAGTTTGCAAAAATAGTTTTTAATTTCGCATTAGTTTTGTATTTGATTAGCTTATCACCTATTCACCCCCTCTAGGTGACCTACAATTGGTTTCAGAGCTGGGTGCTCTTGATTTGGGCCTAACAACCTTAAGTTAAAGTAACTATTTTTAGCTAATCACAATATTTGCACACACACTCATGGATTTCATGACACCTCCCATGTTTGACATTCTTGACTTTCAAAATTGAAAAGTTAAGATGTCTATGTATCTTGAGGCCTTAGGACTTCATTTCTATTTTGCCACTATTAAGGATTCATATTTATTGATGGTAAACATCTTGAGGCTAACACAAAACCCATCCATGCTATAAAGAGTACCCTAAATGATAATTATTTATCTAGGGTGTCTAATATTGAATCAGCTTTTATAGTTTGAAACACACTTGTCTCCCTTGGTGAACAAAAATAATATTAAATTGGGAGCGACTCGGATGATGAAAGTGATGCTTCTAACATGTGCTACATAGTCCAAGGGGATGGCCCCTTGAGGTAAATTCTGAATCTAAGCTAGAAGAAAATATTGACAGCCTTATAATGAGCTTGCATCTTTTTGTCAAATGCTTCTTGAAAAATATAATGTATTAAAAATTGAAAATGATAAGTTGAAGAAGGAAAACACTTCTTTATTAAAAAAAATAATTCTTTTAAAAATATATTTGAATGTGTTTCAAAAGAAAATGAATTTTTGAAAAAGAAGAATATTTTCTTGTCTTCAAAATTAAATGACATTTGTGAAGGAAACAATTCATTGAAAAATAAAATTATTTTGGTGAAAAAAGAAAAAGAGATTGTTTTAGAAGAAAATAACTCTTTGAAAAAGAAAATTGTTTCAAAAGAAAAAGATTGTTGATTCTTATGCTCATATCTCTTCTTCTAAAATTAATAATGATATTTGTATTGTGAAGAAGAAAATTGATTGTTTAGGCTTCAGTTTGAGCTAATGTGCATTTAACCATAATAGGTTGGAATCCATGTTTCACAAGAAACAAATTATACATACTCATGCACATACCCCATGATATACGCATGCACACCATGCTCACCCCACTCACATGGTGCTAGAGTGTACAAATGTACACGTTGTGGCCGCACAGGCCATCTTGCAAAATTTTATTTTGATAGAATAATCATTTCAATTTTTCTAATAAAAATATTTGGGTTCCAATTGTTACTAACCCCAATGGACCCAGAAAGATATGAGTACCAAAATTCTCACCACTTGTGTTTGATGTAGGTGAGGGCTCTCATATGACGTGAGAGAGTTGGGGCCTTGGTGGTGAATGCATGTGAAGCTAGATGGACATACTTATTTGATGCATCGCTATCAAGGAAGCATGGTAGGAGAACCACCTCTTATTTTGGAGAAATGAATTGGCTACATCAAGTTTAGTAACCATTTATTCCGCTTTAAAATGTTTTAAATGTCTTATATGCTAGTGTAGTAACCTAGACTCTGTCTTGTGCTTAATGTTGAGTTGTTTGGTTGTTAACTATGCATGTATTTTTGAAAAAAAATTCAATGGATTTACATGCCTATTCTTTATTTATGTTTTGTATGATTTAAATTTCTATATCATGTTGACATGCAAATTTTGTTAAAACTTGTGTTATACATACAATTTTTGAGTTACATGCTATATATGATTTATTTCTATTATGTACTCATTTTGTTGTTTGTTTGTACATTGTATATCCTAATTTTGATAATTCATACATAACTAAATGATATATCATGTTTATGAAAAAATATTTTCATATTAAATTATTTTGAACTTTATTGATTATTTTCATAAATATTCTATTTACATGATTCTTGTGCACTCACATTTCTTGTGTTTACTCATGACCTTATTTTCATGAGCTAATTTTTGTGCCTTATAAATCTTGAGTAACAATTTTTGTGTACTTAGCATGCTTTATGGGATATATGATTTGGTTTCATATTTTGAAAGATTTGTAACCAGTTTTTTAAAAATTATTTTAAACTAGTTTCTTGATTCTTCAATTGGTAGAGTTTTTAAACACATTAAATTATTTTCAAACTCTTATTTTTGAAAACCCCTACCAACCAAATGGCGGCTGGATGGGCGACCATGCCTTGTGTCTTATTGAAAATCTATTTAACATGTGCATGAATAAGGTGGTAGCCATGAGATATACATGATTTTAAGGAAAATTTATTTTTATATACTCATATTTATTTTCTATATATGTATGATTCAAATTTCAAGTGATATTTTCATATATACATATATATGATTTATTGTGCTAAGTTTAAAAACATTAACTCTTTATAGCACAAATTATGTTTATACTAAGCTTGATTTAATCCTAAATGTTATTTGGTATCTTTAGAAGTTTATGCATTGATTTCAATTGGTATTATTTTTTGTATCAAAATGTACTTCATGTTATTGGTATCAAAATCTCCTATTTGTATCTTAAAATTTTTTTTTTAGTTACAAGTGGTATCAACATTTATTTGGTTAACTATAATTTAATTTCATTGGTATCATAATTCATTTTGTTACTTCAAGAAATTTTAAAAAATTATTTTAAAAGTGGTTTCAAAATTTGTTGATATCTATTGCCTATATGCAAGGGGAGCTTAACATATTATCTACAGATAGATTCATGTTGAGTGTATCTCACATTGAGAAGCTTGACCTCTCTTCTTTACATGATATACGTGTGCAAAGGGAGCTTAATATCTTCGCTTATACATTATATATTATGCTTTATGTGGGTTAGGGTCTAGTCATCCCTTCTTTATGTAATGCGTGTATGTAGGGGGAGCTAACTTACCATCTCTCCTCCTCATGAATGTATATCGCATATACATCTTTATTGTTTGATTATCTTCACCTCTTTGTTGATGACTTGACAAAAAGGGGGAGAAGATATAGTGAGTTTATATATGCATTCTTTGTTGGTCCTGAGATGATGCCAAATGCGGAACTTTCTCTGTTGGCAATTATGGATCTAAAACTACAAAGTCAACACAAAACTAAAACAAGAAGGATTAAGTTAAACAAATAAATATACTTGCAGTAAAGGAAAACAAATCTCAGAAAAGTTTAGACAAACGCAAACACGAGAGATTTATCCTGGTTCGGTCCTTGTGACCTACATCCAGTCCCCAAGCCACCCGCTTGAGATTTTCCTTTATCCTTGATTTTGTACACCCAAAATCACAACCATGCACACCACTTGACAAATCCCCTTTACCAAATGTGTACACCTTCTCTACATCCAAGAGAACATCTTCTCTTCCACCAAGAGAATACACTTCACCTTGTACAACTGCCTCTACACCAAGAAGCCACCCGTGTACAATGCTTGCTTTGAGTATTACAACTTTTCCTATAAGCCTTGGTATTGTGTATGAACGTAGACAAGGTCTAGTATAGGAGAAACTTCAGAGAACTTCACAATGGAAATGACTTTTGGTGAAGAACAGAAGTTGAAAAACAGTTTTTAGATTTTGACAGAATTTTGGCTTTGGAAAACTGAAGATTTTGATTGTTGTTTGGCCTTGGATTAACTTCCCTTTATATAGCTGAAGACTAGGGTAAGTTAGGGTAGTTACAGGTGCAATTCGAATGTTTGAAACGTTGGAAAACGTTGCACAAAAGACCAACAGTCAGAAACTGTCCAATAGTCAGAAACTGCCTATAGTCGACTTGCTTATAGAGTTAGTCGACTAGACTAGGCAATTTTCCTTCTATTAGTCGACTAGGTTTGGGTATTAGTCGACTAGGTCAAGAGACGTTGGAGTGACAGTTTTCTGTATAACTGATTCAAGTCGACTGCAACTACTTATAAGTCGATTGGACCAGGGATTAGTCGACTAGGGGACAAGGGTTAGTCGACTACACTTTGCTATTAGTCGACTATATTTTACTGTCAAGTCGACTAATGCAGAAACAGAGAGTTGGATCTGATTTGGACACTTGACTAGTCGACAAGGGTTTGGGTCAAGTCGACTACACATGTTATTAGTCGACTTGTCATAGGTATTAGTCGACTAATGGACATTGATATGCTGTGTGTGTCAAGGCTTTTTACATGCTATTTCATCTTTACAAAATACATCATATCAAGTCTCCTTGGGACATCTTGATCATGCAGAACTCTTGATTCGTCATGTGTTAGAGCTCCAAATGAAATGCTCCACAAAGTCTTCATCGAAATATATTCCAACATTCTCCCCATTTTTGATGATGATGCTTTGTGTGCACAAGTGCTCCCCCTGCAGAAAATAGGTTATATTTTCCTCCCCCTGTAGAAATTGGGTTATAACAAATATGAAAAAGACTTTGTTCTCCCCCTGCAACAAATATATTAGTGTATATATATATATATATATATAATATATATATATATATATATATATATATATTATATATATATATATATGTTCTTATCAATTTTTACATGGTACCTGCAAGATAAACGTTAGATGGTACCAAACATAAAAGAACATATTAACCTTTAGGAGTCCAAATCCATTTAGAATTTGGTTTCCACCTGTTAGTATACACATAGTTGCAAGAATCACATATATCATGAATGTATGAAGCAATATATGTATTTTTATCATGAAAACTTAAATTCTTAGGAATCCATATAAACTTTGTCTTAATTCTTTTTGAAACATGATTAGACTTTCTTTTTACATATGGATTCCTAACATATGAAGACTTTTCATTATATCCAATACCATAATGATTATCATGTGACAACTTCTGAAAAGATAATATATCATTCAATTTTTCTTTTCCTTTATTGAACTTAGTCACATTTTGCAAAAGATCTTCATATTTCTTTTTGAAAACTGAAATATCTTTATCTAAAATAGAAATCCTTTTATTCAAAGATTCAGTTTCCTTTTTCAGAAAAATGTTCTCTTTTATAAACTTCTCATTTTCATTTTTCAAAGATGATATGACTTTTTCAAACTCATCTTGTTGAGAATTTGTAGAAGATACTTGTAAAGCATAACATGAATTTTCCTTTAAAAGTTTTTCATTTTCTTTTGATAAAACTTTATTTTTCAGTTTTTCATTTTTCAGATCATTAAATAATTCATGAAATGCATCAGAAAGTTCAGAAAATGATACCTCTTCATCTTCTATGGCCATGTAACATAGGTTGACACGTTCAGTGGATTCTTCTTCATCAGAAGATGAGGAATCACTGTTTTCTGATGATGCTTCATAGTGTTTCTTCTTTCTGAACTTTTTGCTCTTGTATTTATCTTTCTTTTTGAGCAAAGGGCAATCTATCTTCATATGACCTGGTTTATCACAATTAAAGCATTTGAATTTACCTTGCTTTAAGAATCGCCTGAATTTCTTTGAAAGCATTGCCATCTCCTCTTCATCGTCATTGGAATCGTCCGTGTCGGAGGATGCATGGAAGGCAAGTTCTTTCTTCTTTGAGCGGTGTTGTCGTTCGTCCTTCTTTCTTTCTTCTAATTGCACTTCATATGCCATTAGATTACCGATTAGGTTTTCTAACGACAAAGTTGAGAGATCATTGGCTTCTTCAATTGCAGTTATCTTCTTCTCCCATTCTGGTGTGAGTGCACGAAGGATCTTACGAACTCTTTCAACTTGGGTGTAGTCCTTTACAAGAGATGCTAAGGAATTGGTGATGTCGGTGAATCTTGTAACCATTTCAGATATGGTTTCATTCTCCTCCATTTTGAATAATTCAAACCTGTGGATAAGAACAAATATCTTAGATTCCTTAACTTTACTTGTGCCTTCGTGTGTTACCTGAAGAGTATGCCATATTTGATGTGCAGAAGTGGCTGTTGACACACGGTTGAACTCTTCTTTGGTTAAGGCACAAAACAAGGCATTCATCGCTTTGGCGTCAAGGTTCGCGTTCTTCTTTTGATCTTCACTCCAAGCGTAGTAGTTGGTTGTTGGCTTGGTGTACGATGCTTCTACGATGTTCCAAAGTTCGTAGTTGAGCGATTGTAAGTAGATCTTCATTCTACACTTCCAATAGTTGTAGTTGGATCCGTCAAATAGCGGTGAACGTTGTGTAGAATGTCCTTCTTTGAATTGTGACGAAGGGAACTCCGTTGCCATCATCGTATGGTTGTTGCCTTGAACCTACTCTGATACCAAATGTAGGATCTATAATCAAAGTAACACAAACACTAGGGGGGGTGAATAGTGTTTATAAAAATTTAAATCAAACTACTTGCAGGAAATAAAATATTCACAAGATAAACTCAGAAAATTCAAACGCAAAGACAAGAGATTTATCCTGGTTCGGTCCTTGTGACCTACATCCAGTCCCCAAGCCACCCGCTTGAGATTTTCCTTTATCCTTGATTTTGTACACCCAAAATCACAACCATGCACACCATTTGACAAATCCCCTTTGCCAAATGTGTACACCTTCTCTACATCCAAGAGAACACCTTCTCTTCCACCAAGAGAATACACTTCACCTTGTACAACTGCCTCTACACCAAGAAGCCACCCGTGTACAATGCTTGCTTTGAGTATTACAACTTTTCCTATAAGCCTTGGTATTGTGTATGAACGTGGACAAGGTCTAGTATAGGAGAAACTTCAGAGAACTTCACAATGGAAATGACTTTTGGTGAAGAACAGAAGTTGAAAAACAATTTTCAGATTTTGACAGAATTTTGGCTTTGGAAAACTGAATATTTTGATTGTTGTTTGGCCTTTGGATTAAATACCCTTTATATAGCTGAAGACTAGGGTAAGTTAGGGTAGTTACAGGTGCAATTCGAATGTTTGAAACGTTGGAAAACGTTGCACAAAAGACCAACAGTCAGAAACTGTCCAACAGTCAGAAACTGCCTATAGTCGACTTGCTTATAGAGTTAGTCGACTAGACTAGGCAATTTTCCTTCTATTAGTCGACTAGGTTTGGGTATTAGTCGACTAGGTCAAGAGACGTTGGAGTGACAGTTTTCTGTATAACTGATTCAAGTCGACTGCAACTACTTATAAGTCGACTGGACCAAGGATTAGTCAACTAGGGGACAAGGGTTAGTCGACTACACTTTGCTATTAGTCGACTATATTTTACTGTCAAGTCGACTAATGCAGAAACAGAGAGTTGGATCTGATTTGGACACTTGACTAGTCGACTAGGGTTTGGGTCAAGTCGACTACACATGTTATTAGTCGACTTGTCATAGGTATTAGTCGACGAATGGACATTGATATGGTGTGTGTGTCAAGGCTTTTTACATGCTATTTCATCTTTACAAAATACATCATATCAACTCTCCTTGGGTCATCTTGATCATGTAGAACTCTTGATTCGTCATGTGTTAGAGCTCCAAATGAAATGCTCCACAAAGTCTTCATCGAAATATATTCCAATATTCTTAATATTGGTATTTATGCATATATGTTTTGTTTAATTATGTGCTTTTATTGAATATCCTTATTGTTTTTGCTATGCATGAGTTATGGGGAGCTTTTATGAAGCTTATCTTTAATTCATGCATATATAACTCCATGAGTTTTGTCATCATCAAAAAGGAGGAGGATGTTGGCCCAAAGGTCCATCACCCAAGTTTTGATGATGATTAACTCATGTAATTATAGTACTAATGATCTTGTGCTTATTTAGTTTCAGATATTTGATCAAGATCTTAGTCAGTGTTTAGCTTTAACGAAAGATTTGAAGTCAAGTTTTGAAGCAGCACGTGTTGATTCAAGAGCTCGTGCTCAAGATCACATCAAGTACTCAAAGAAGAGTCTAACTTATGGATCAAGTTTGGACCAAGTCAAGATGGAGAAAAAGTTTTTCAAGAGAAGATTTTCAAGTCTTGAGTCTAGTGTCTGTAAGTGTTAAGATTTTATTTTTAAATAAAGTGTAAAGAATAGATTAGTTGTCGAATGCTCAAGCTCATATATATACACACACAAAAAATTTGTATGTGTTTTCATAAAATAATTTTGATTTTAGAAAATGTCGTTTTGGTTTGAGCTTCAAAGTAGATATCTTTATATTTTATGAATAGAGTTCATCAAAACAAGTTTATATGTTTTATATCTATTTTGGATTTCATCTATACACATTGTTGGTTTCAATATTTAGAAAAACTTATTTGATATTTCTATATAATGTGTTTGAGTTTTTGTATTTATCAGAACTTTGTTTAGAGCTTAATGTCCAAAATATAGATATTTCATCTTATATGTGTATTAGATCATATCTATACACACTATATTTCAAAAGTGTTTTAATATCTTATTTTTATATTTGGACAAGTTTTGAAAAATCGATTTTTCATTTAAAAGATTGATTTTTAAAAATATCGGTTTCTGTTTAAGGTTGAATTTCTATATCGCAAAAATAGTTCAACTCATTTGTAATATGTGTTGATTTTTTATCACACATATTTGGATTTCAAAGTATTTCAATGAGCTTATTTTTGTAGATTTTGTGTTATGGCATTTTATTGGATGTTAAAAGACCAAGTTTCAAAACCCTAAAACTCAGCCTAGACCACTGGCGGTCGACCGAACCAAATCTCGGTGGACCGGGCGGTCGATCGATGTGCACAAGACGTGCACAAGACTCTGACCATTGGGTCGGTCAATCCTGCGATCGACCGATCTAGAGAGCTTTCTCTCTGGATCTGGCCCGGGTTGACCGACCAGATAGTTCGCTCTCTGGTTCTGGCCTCGGTCGATCGGGAGGTCGACCGACAGGCAAATTGCCTTGGGACGGTGGATCGGTCGGTCAACCGATAACCCCAACAGTCAAAAATCTGACTGTTGGTCGGTCGACCGACAGGCCATTCTAGGCCTGTCCTAGACCCCAACGGCTATAATTCTGAACCCTATAAAAAGGGGTTCTCTTGGCCAGTTTTAGAAAAGATTTTGGAGAAGTTTTAGAGCTGGTTTTTTACATCTCTCTTAGGGTTTTTCTCTCCATGTTTTTGGGCTAAAACTTTCATATCAAAAGGAGAGTTTTTTAAGAGTGTTTTCAAAAGAGATTTCTTGAGTTTTTCACCACAACTCTATCTTGATTTTCTCACACAAACTTGAGTTTTCTATTGGTATATTCATCCTGTATGATCCTTGTTGTGAGAGAGTTTGTTTTTGTGATGAAAAGAAGTGATCACAAGTATTTCACCCCTTATATTTGAGGAGTTGTAGAGGTTGCAGCCTTGGCGAGCTTGCGGGTTCGCATGTGTTGTTCTTGTGGGAACAAGTGAGGGACTTGTGGGTCTAAGAATTCTTGAGGAAGCTCTTGTAGTGTTGCGGCACCGAGTGATCTTGCGGGATCGATTATAGTGGAAATCCTTCATAGTGGTGAAGGCGGGGATGTAGAGCAAGTGGCTCGAACCTCGAAACAACTCCCATATTTGTGATTGCTCATCTCTCTCTCACTTGTGTTTATATTTTGCATGCATTTATAGTTTATATCTATTACTTGCTTGATATTCCTTGTGCTAAATTGACATATACTTGGGATTGTTTGCTCACACTTCTATTCAACCAAGAGAGCCATAGTGACACCTCAACTCTTAATCTAGAGAAATCTTGAGGAGATAGTCCAGAGCCTTTTACTAGGAATTCGGCTACACTCTTTGGTTATACATTGTGTGTTAACTTATTATTTTTAGTTTGCAAAAATAGTTTTTAATTTTGCATTAGTTTTGCATTTGATTAGCTTGTCACCTATTCACCTCCTCTAGGTGACCTACACTACCATCAAGGGCAATTGGATGGGTGATCATGCCTTGTATGCTCAAATTCAATATTTTTTTTAATATGTGCATGATAAGAGTGGATTGATATGAGTTATACACATGAGCTTCATGAAATTTAATTTTTGTATACTCATATGTATTCTATATATGTATACTTCAAATCTCAATTGATGTTTCCATTTTCATACATACATACATACATACATACATATGTGTGTGTGTGTGTATATGTATATGATTTTTTTGTGTTTGTTTTACAATATCTTTACATATTTTTAAAGCACAAAAGGTTTATGCTAAGTTTGATTTAATGCTAAATGTTAATTGGTATCTCTACAAGCTTATGCATTGATTTCAATGGGTATTTTTTTGTATCAAAATGTACTTCATGTTTCACCTTCTATTGGTATCAAAATCTACTATTGGTATCTTAAAATTTTTGTTTATCTATAAATGGTACAAACATTTATTTTGCCAACTACAATTTGATTTCATTGATATCATAATTCATTTTATTGACTCAAAGAAATTTCAAAAATTTTTAAAATTTGTTGATATGTTTTGCCTATATGCAAGGGGAGCTTAACATATCCTCTATATATAGATTCATGTTGAGTGTTATTCACATATAGTAGAGCATGACCTTTCTTCCTTATATGGTACACGTGTGTAAGGGGAGCTTAACATCTCCGTCTATACATTGTATATGCTTTACGTGGGTTAGAGTTAAGTCATCCCTTCTACATGTAATGCATGTATGCAGAGGGAGCTAACTTAACATCTCTCCTCTTCATGAATGTATATCGCATATACATCTTTCTTGTTTATTTGTCTTCACCTCTTTGTTGATGAGTTGACAAAAAGGGGAGAAGAATTTAGAGAGTTTATATATGCATGTTAAATATTTATTGTTTATGCATATATGTTTGTTTAGGTTAAGTGCTTTTATTGAATATCTATTTGTTTTATGCTATGCATGAGTTAAGGGGGAGCTTCTATAAAGCTTATCTTTAATCCATGCATATATAACTCTATGAGTTTTTTCATCATCAAAAAGGGGAGATTGTTAGCCCAAGGGCCTATCACTCTAGTTTTGATGATAATTGACTCATATAGTTATAGTACTAATGATCTTGTGTTTATATAATTTCAGATATTTGATCAAGATTTTAGTCGGTGTTTAGCTTCAACAAAAGATTTGAAGTCAAGTTTTGAAGTTAGCACGTGTTGATTCAAGAGCTCGTGCTTCAAGATCGCATCAAGTTGTCAAGAAGAGTCTAGCTCTTTAGATCAAGATTTGGACCAAGTTAAGATGGAGAAAACATTTTCACGACTTGAGTCCAATTTTGTAAGTATTAAGATTTTGTGTTTTCGATAAAATGTAAAGGATATATTAGTTGTGGATTTCTCAAGCTTACATACACACACACAAAATTTATATGTGTTTTCATAAGAATAGTTTTGATTTTAGAAAATACCATTTTAGTTTTGTGCTTCAAAGTATACATCCTTATGTTTCATGATTAGATTACATTAAAACAAGTTTATATAGTTTATATTTGTTTTGAATTTCATCCATATACATTGATGGTTCAAATATTTAGAAAAACTTATTTGATGTTTCTATATCATGTGTTCAAGTTTTGTTTAAGTCAAAACTTTATTTTGAGCTTATTGTAAAAAACATAGATATTTCATAATATATGTGTATTGGATCATATCCATACACACTATGCTTCAAATGAGTTTTAATATCTTATTTTTGTATTTAAACAAGTTTTGGAAAAATTTATTTTTCATTTCAAAGTTGATTTTGAAAAATACGGGTTTTGGTTTAAAGCTTAATTTCTATAGCGCAAAAATGGTTCAAAAAGTTTGTAATATGTGTTGATTTTTAATCACACATATTTGTACTTTAAAGTATTTCAATGAACTTATTTTTGTGAATTTTATGTGATTTTATTAGATTTTATAGGATATTAAAAGACCAAGTTTTAATCCTTAAATAACCAAGAGCTGAGCTTCTGGCGGTCGACCGACCGGTTGACCGAATCAGAAGTCGGTCGATCGAGTGGTTGACCGATGTACACATGCAATGTGTACAAGCCTTGGCTTGAGAGCTGATCGATTGGCCGGTTGAGTCGACCGAGCGGTTGACTGGCCAGAAAGCGGTGCTCTCTGGTTCTCGCCTCGATTGACCGACCGGTCGACCGATAGGTCTTTGACGTGCAAGCGGTCGATCGGTAACCCCAACGGCCATAAATATGATCGTTGGCTGGTCAACCGGCCAGTCGACCGACAGACTAATCTGGCCCATAATGACTAGTTTTCTGATGCCTCTATAAAAGGGACTTCTGGCCAGATTTTAGGGTAAGATTTTTAGGCTATTTTCTTGAACTCTTTTCCAGAGTTTCTAAGCAAGTTTTTAAAGCTTCAATTCCATATCAAAAGAGAGTTTACCAAGAGTTATCTTATGTTTTAAAAAGGATTTCTTGAGTTTTTCCTCAACAAATCTATCTTGTTTTCTCACACAAACTTGAGTCATCCATTGCTATATCAATCCTCTAGGAATATTTGTTGTGAGAGTTATTTTTGTGATCAAGAGAAGTGATCACAAGTTTGCATTCTTGTTTAGTGAAGAGTTGTGGAGGTTGTGGCCTCGGTGAAGAGTGTTTTGTGGTGATCAAGTGAAGTGATCACCAAGTATTCCAACTTGTGGTTGGAGGAGTTGTAAGAGGTACAGCCTTGGCGAGCTTGCGGGTTCGTGTGTGTTGCTCTTGGGGGAACAAGTTAGAGACTTGTGAGTCCAAGAGTTCTAGCGTGAACTCATTGTAGGTGTTGTGGCACCGAGTGATCTTGCGGGATCGATTCAAGTGGAAATCCTTCATAGAGTTGAAGGAGGAAACGTAGAGCAAGTGTGTTCGAACCTCGAAACAATTCTCCCGTATTTGCGATTGCTCATCTCTCTCTCACTTGTATTTTATATATCTTGCATGTTCTTATTGTGCTTATCTTTATATGCTTAATATATCTTATGATTAATTGTTATATACTTGGGATTGTTTGCTCACACTTGTATTCAATTAAGAGAGTCATAGTGGCACCTCAACTCTTAATCTAGAGGAATCTTGAGGAGATAGTCCAGAGTCCTTCACCGGGAATTCGGCTACACTCTTGTGTTATACTTTGTGTTTTTGCGTAATAGTTTTTACTTTGCATAATTAGTTTTAATTCCATATTGTTTTGCGTGTGATTAGCTTGTCACCTATTCACCCCCTCTAGGTGACTTACAAATTAATCTATCAGTAGAGTGGTGAAACCAGAGGCTGAGTAAGACCGGAATAAAGTAAGCGAGCAGATAAGCGAACAATCAAGCGGAGCTAAGCAAGCTGGAGCGAGGCTAACGCATAACGCTAAACGCTATAACGCCCAATGTAGTTACCGCTCACGATGAAGCCACGATAACATACATCAATCGCTCGTGACGTAACTACACTCGGACGGAGTTAAAGATAGGGCGCTGAGCAAGCTCGCCTACCAGGCGGAGTATGAAAGCCCAGAGGCTAAACGCAACCCGAAGGTTGGGTATAAAAAGCCCTGAGACTGAACGCATCCCGAAAGCTGGGTATAGTACCTGCACAAGATGTTAGTACCACACGAGCACACATATCAACATGATAATAAATAGACTACTATGGAGTGGTGAAGCCAGAAGGCTGAGTAGAGAGCCCGGAGGCTAAACGACCATGAAGAGTCAGTCACGCATGATAATAAGGCAGATATAAAACATATCACAGGCAGAGTATATGTACATGTATTTAAACTACGCTACTACAAGCATTCGTTACAGAGCTACTACATACAGTCCTCGGCACTCGGCCACATACAAATACAAATATACACTCACCCTGGTATATACACGTGTTCATACACAAATACAAATATACCAATACAACTATATAATCCCAAAAATTACACAATTTATACAAATAAAATACAATCACCCATCGAAGCGGGGATACACAAAAAGAGGCGAGAACACTCACCTAAAATATCTGAGAACACCGCAATTTCTCAAAATCTCAAATACACGTGCACGGACCCGGGCGATACCCACCATCACAAGAGAGAGAGGGTTTTATTTGTAGAGGGAGAAAGTAGAGAGAGATTGAGAGAGGAAACACACTGAGAGAGAGAGAGCACACATAAAGAGGGAAAGAAAGGGGGAGAGAGAGAAACGGAGAGAGACAAAGAGATAGAAGAGAGATAGAGAGAGAACCAGGGGCAGGAGGTGGTGGCCGGCCAGGGGGTGGTCGGCGACGGGTCTGGCTGACGGCGGCCCAAAATCAGCGAGAGAAAGATAGGTTAAGGGGAGAGAGAGAAGGATAGAGAGATCTAGATAGAGGAAGAGAGATCAAGGAGGAGAGAGAGAGGGATGGCTTGGTGGCAGTCGGCGACGGCGACGGCGGCGCAGCGACTGGGTCGCCGGGGCCCCAGGTCACAGTGAGAGTGAGAGAAGAGAGAGAAAAAAGAGAAAGAAGAAGAAGAAGAGGAAGAAAAAGAAGAAGAGGAGGAGAAAAGGGGGATGGTCGGCGGCGTCGCTGGGGAGTCAGAGGAGGTGGCGGCGCGGCGCAGGGGTGGTGGTGGTGGATCTAGGGAAGAGAGGGAAAAGGAGAAAAGAAGGAGATAGAAAGGAAAAGAGAGGGAGAGAAATAGATGAGAGAGAAAGGGAGAGGGAGAGATCGGCCATGGGGTGGCGCTGGGAGGCCGAAGAGGGCGATGCGACGACGGCGTCACAGCGGAAGGTGGCGACAATCTCCAGCATAAAGGGAGAGGAAGAGGGAGAGAAGGAGAGAGGGGGAGAGAGAGAGAGAGAGAGAGAGAGAGAGAGAGAAAAAGAAGAGAGAAAAGAAGGGAAATGAAAAGAGAGAGAGAGAGAGAGAGAGATGAGAGAGATGAGAGAGAGAGAGATGAAGGGGAGGTGATAGGGACTGGCCCCATGTGGCGCACGTGGGTTGGGGGAAAATAAAAGAGAAAAAAAGAAAGAAAGAAGGGAAAGATTCCAAAATAAATAATATTATTATATTATCGGGAAATATCGACTATTCCAGAAAAATCCTCAAAATACCCAAAGGTAGGAAACATCACCCTGAGGAATAATATGAAATTGGTTTTCAAAAATAAAATTCTTTTTTCAAATTAAAAATTCTGAAGTCAACTAGTGATACTGGCGGAGAACAAACCCGACCGAGTTTCGATAAATTCAGAAAAATCTCCAAAAATATAATAAGATAGAAAATGTGACTCCAAGAAATAATGTGAAAGGGAATTTTAGAAATTCAACTCTTTTTGTAAATTAAAAATTCTGAAATTGACTAGCGATACCGGTCGACACCGATTTTGAAGATTTTACAATTTAATTCGAAAAAATTCCAGAAAATCATGAAAAATTTATAATATTGGAAAATAATGTTTGAAATTAAAACTGGTCAAATGTAACTACCGGAAAGACCAAATTGAACATTGGGATCAGGTTCCCGGTTCAGACTAGGTCGACTCCGAGTCCATGATCCGGATCCAATGCAAAACGATCGCATGGATAATCATAAAACAAATACGGAAAGTAAATCAAAAAATACGATCAAAAAATTCGAATATATATCTAAGTACGCATTTCGGGAACGAGGTGTTACATGGATCATCAAGATTTAAAGAGAAGAATTTCCCTTTTTTTTCCCATGAATAGTAATTTTTATCTTCAATAAGTCATTTGTTGCAAGTATAATTAGCACACAAAATAATTGAAAGAGTTAATTGCAAAAACCTCTTAGTGTTATAATAATTTTCTTCAAAAAAATCATGTCCACTAAAAATATTAAGAAAACTCTCATTTTCTATTGAGAATATATCTAAGTAGAAAATTGGGAGTTTTTGTCAAATTTAAAATAATTCAGGGAGACTTCTTTTTCAAAAAAATATAGAGTTTGTTGTTAAATTTTTGTATAGTATATGAGTATGATATTCTGTCGTATCCAATAGAAGAAAGAGGATTTTACTCAAATTCAATAATATCTCCTCAATTTATTTTAATTAAAAGTTCATCCATTACCTATGCTTTCTTTGAGAACCAAGATCATCAAGTGAAAGTGACTGAGGTCAATAATAAAACTAATAGTTCTTTCTTAAAAAAAAAAAAGAAACTAATTGCTAATAATCAAAGGATAAGATCAAGTTTCGCCTCCGGCCTAGAAAAATTCCTCAAAGTCTTGAGAAATGTTTTGTAGTTATACTTTTTATATGATAAATGTGGTCAAAGAAAATCATAAAATATATGAGAAAAGGAGACAATATCTCTCTATTAATCATAAAAAAAAGAAACTAATCCAATAAATTAACAAGTCATTAGCTGATGCTACCAATGTACTGAGAGAGAGAGAGAGAGAGAGAGAGAGAGAGTGTTCTCCACGCGTGTCTGAATGCAAAAGAGAAAAGGGTAGCACAAGGCACTTGATATGGCTGTTGGGTATCAACTTTTTTGTCATTTCAAAAGTCCACATCAAATCATGTTTGTTGACGAGACAAATCCTTTTTCCTCTCTCAAAGGAGCCAAAAGGAGAGAGAGAAGAAAGAATAAAGGTAGTACTATGATGATAATTTTCCATATATTATGTGGAAATATTGTCTCTAGACTTTGCAATTCACAAGTTTGGGAGTAAAGTTGCTATGATTTGATGATTGCTCATATGCTATGCATATTCTCTCTTTTTTCTTTTTTGTGAGAGGCTTGATGATCACACCATCTCTCTCTCTCTCCCCCCCATGCTTTAAAACAAAAAAAAGAGGAAGTCTTGTTGGAATGGAATGTACGGAGATAGACAAGGTGACCAAGAGGACATCATAGATGGGGGCACGAGGAATCTTTGGGGTTTGAAGCTAGGGACACAAATGGGTTCAATGGTTATAAGAGGGGCAATGTATGGGATAGGGATAAGAATAGAGCGGGGACTTGAAGACTGAATTACCATTATTTTTAAAAGCAAAACCAATTAGAGACCTGGGCGTGTTTGTTTCGCCACAAAACGCCGCAAAACGCAAGTCGTAAAACTTCTTTTCTATTTTCCGTTGTTTGTTTCGCTGAAAAAAAGTTGCAAAATACAACTCTTCTTTTCCCATTTGCAGTTGCTACAGTTAAATTTGTGGTCATGTAAATATCACTTTTACACTCATATTTTCCCACTTGCAGTTACTACAGTTAATTTTGTGGTCATGTAACTCTCACTTGTAGTACACTAATAGTTCAAAACAGTTACTTGATAATCAATATATAATTTAATATTATTAAATATTTAATATTTTAAATAGTGTTCAATTTCTTATATAATTATTTAATTATTTTATATTTTAATCTTTAAATTTTTTATTGTTTTTAATATTGTTTTAATATTTAATATTTTACTATTTAATTTAATATTTTATTTAATATTTTATTTAATACTTTATTATTTTATTAATACTTATTCCATTTTTTTATTATTTTATTTAGAGTTAATATTTTATTAATATAACAATATTATACTTTAATATAAAATTATTATATATTTAATTATTTATTTTTAATATAAAAATTACTTTATTAATATCATAATATATTTTATTATTATATTAATATTTTATTATGTTAATATTGTAATAATAATTCAGTATAATAATACTATAATGATATTTATTATTAAATTATAATTATATTTTACTTTGTTAATTTTATATTTCTATATATTACAATAATATTATAATAAAATTTATATTATAATAATTTTCAAGTATTTTTAATATTATAATATTATAACTATATTTTATTATTTTTGTAAGATTTTTTAATATTATAATAAAATTTATATTATAATAATTTTCAAGTATTTTTAATATTATAATATTATAACTATATTTTATTATTTTTGTAGGATTTTTTAATATTTAAATTTTATTAGTATTCTTAAAATTTTATTAATGTTCTTTAGATTTTCTTAAAATTTTATATTATTTATTTAGTTAATATTTTAGTAATATTTTACTACTTATACTAATATTTTATTATTATTATTGTTATAAATAAAATATTAAGATTATTAATTTTTATCTCAAATTTATTAATATAATTTAATCTGCAATAGTGGATTTAATTTAATAGTATTTATAATATTTAAATCACTGCTACAGTTAATTTTGTGGTCAACTTTTCCACTTACACTTTTACATTACCAACCAAACACCGTAAAACACAATATACTTTACCATTTACAATTTCACTTTATCAACCAAACACCGTAAAACACAATATACTTTTCCATTTACACTTCACTTTATCAACCAAACACCGTAAAACACAATATATTTTCTCTGCTACAGTTCACTTTTTCCATTCTCATTTTACGACTTACGACTTGCAACGTTTTGTAACGAAACAAACAGGCCCCTAAAGGTTCGACGGTAAGAAATATTGTGAATTGAGACTATTGTATGGTTGGATGTTATCTCTAACATTTATCCTGGTGTCATTTTGGATAGAACCTCAAAAAGCTTATCACCACTTTTTTTTTATTAATATGAAAAAATTATCTACTAATCTGCTCATCTCATATAATGTACATAAAACCCATCTCATATAATATACATAAAAAGCTCTGCGCACATCTCATACAATGTATATAAAAAACTCTGGTGGTTCTCTACTCTTCATCATCGTCCTGTTCGAATTCTTCATCTAGAACAACTTTTCATTGTGTGCGTCTTTCTGCATCGAACCATTCTTTTAAGTAAACAGCCATCTCCAAGTGTTTCGGCGTCAGCCTTCTCCTCCACGGTGTCAAAACTCTACTACCCGCAGAAAATGCGCTCTCGGACGCTACTGTAGAGGCAGAGATATTAGTATATCTCGGGCCATGGTAGAAAGAATAGAAAATTATTTTCTCTGTTCTTACCACCATGACAGAACATCAAATGTTTCCCATGGTTCATCATCATTTTTATTTATTTCTGCAGGCATTGTGTTCAAATATAAATTAAGTTCATCAAATGAACTTGCTCCTGAAGAGTGTTTCTTTCTAGTATTAGAAGAAAGTAAACTTTTAAAATTAAATAATCTTTTACCTAGACTAGTAGAAAAACTTTGTGATGGTGTAGGTGTCCTAACTTCAGAAGAAGAAGAGGCAAATAACTCATCTCTATACAATGAGTACATTTCTTCTAGAAGATATCTAATTTTTAAAAGTAATTTATTTACATCTTGTTCATAATTTAAACATAAAAATAAAATTGGATAATAAAAGTTTAAATTATCTATTTTAATTCTAGAGTCCATAATTGCAGTTAAATAAAATAAAAAAGGCATATTTTCGAAATATTTTCGAAATTTTTCTTCCATATCATGTATAGCTTCTTCAAGACTGTTATCATTTCTGGATGCAGCAAATACTTGAGCAAACTCATTAAGATTACAAAAAACTAAGTTACATGTGGGATAGTATGTTCCAGAAAGTGCTTTTGTGGCAGTGTCAAATTTTTCTAGAAAAGTACAAAAATTTTCATACAATTTTCACTCTTCATCGCTAATATAATAAGATGAACATTCATTTACTGTAAAAAATTGAATTGCTTGTTTGTAAGGAGGTAATCTTTAATCATATTGTAGCTTGAATTCTAAAGAGTTTTCACATCTGCTTGGAGCAATTTTTCCTTCAATCCACATTGTCGGCAATAACTTTTAAAAGGTCATCTCCTAGAACCACTATGTTTTATATATAAAATAATTTTTTTAACTTTATAAATATATTTGTCTAAAATTTTTACACCATCTAGTAACATAAATTCAATATTTGGTAAACACATCTAACATGAAAAAGTTTACCGTTTAAAATCGGATCTAATACTCTTTTTTATTGTCTTATTGAAGTAGCATTTTCACTTGCATTCTCAAAAGAAATAGAAAATATTTTATTTTCTATACTATAATTTCTATAAGTAAGAAAAATCGAATTTGCTACATTTATAGCAGAATGTTTCTCAGAAAATTTAGAAAATGATAAAATACGTTTTTATAAAATCCAGTTATCATCAATAAAGTGAGCAGTAACATATAAATAATGAATAAGATTAAGAGCTTCCCATATATCAGAAGTTAATGAAATTTTTCTATCATCACTAGTAAAAAGAGCTTTCAAAATATTTTTTCTATTTATAAATAAATCTTCAATTTCTTTAGTTATAGTTTGTTTACTAATTCTCTTATAATCAGGAACAAAAACAGAATTAAGATAATCAATAAATGCATCTGATTCAGTAAAAGAAAATGGAAGTTCTACTTGAACAATAAATTCAGCTAACTTTTGTTTATTTACTTCAGACTTATATCTCCAAGTGGAGAGTATGCCTGAATCAGCTAATATTTGTGCTTGTTGTGATAGTAAACCGTGATCTTTAGCATGCTTCTTTTCATAGTGTTTACTAAGAACACCTGTACCGTATCCTTCTTTATGATCAAATAATTGATGGCAGTACTTACATTCTGTCTTTCTTTACCTTCAACAACTTTTTTTCGAAATGGTTCCATACTAGAGAAGTTTTGGCTCTTACTTTAGTGGTTGTGCTAGTTGGTTGTTGTGTTTCTGGAACTATACTATCATGCAGTGCTGCTTGTGTATCATATTGTTCTTGCATTTCAGTAAAAAAAGGAGTCAGCGATTGTGCGTGAATTGGTGATGTTGACATTAAAAGTTGAGAATATGAGGAATAGTGAAGAGGGAAGGAAATAGAATGTTGACCTGTACCACTATTACTAGCATATGCAGCATGTATATAGGGTGCAAAGCCACTGTAGTCAATTACATAACTTGACGAACTGTGATAGGGAGTAAATCGGGATGTTGGGGGACCATAATTGTATGGTGAATAAGTGACATATGTTGATGATGAGCTACCACTAGTATCGGTGTAAGGTACCAAAGATGAAGGATTGTGTACTGATGAAGAGCTACCACCGGCTTCAGAAGAGGTACCGCCAGTACTCCAGTTGGGCTTCATTCAGCTATATTAGAAGTTGATAGAGATTTGTAATTGTAAGAGAATAAAAGTGATTTATAATAAAAGAGAGAGGGTTGAGGTTGAGTAAGATGAAAGTGAATGAGATTGGAGGGTATTTATAGAGGTTAGAGGGGTTTTTTTTTTTTTTTCTTAAAAGACACTACGGCTCTATTTTGAGCCGTTGAGGGTTGAAAAAAATAAAAAAAGAATCTAGGGGCCTGAGACTAATTTTTCTCTCTCACAGTTATATAATAATATTAGATGTAAAAAAATTTATTAGAGAAGGGGGGTCGGGGAAATTTTTCCCGACCCGATTCGTCCCATGATTCGTCACGGGACGAATCTGACCCGTCCTGTTTACACGGGATGGGTCAATTCGTTTTGATCCGCCCCTAAACGGGGCGGGTCTGGGTTGACCCGCAACCCGCCCTATGCGACTTAAACGAGTTGCACAAGACGGGGCGGGGCGGGTCGAAGCGGGTCAACCCGCCCCATTAGCCATCCCTAATCACCAGCCATTTTTATTCTTTCTCGTTGTCAAACACAACTCCATTATCCATAGTCTACAGTGAAACATCATGAATTATTCTCACATGAATTATCCTCATAACACCAAGCTAGGATCCATCATTGCTTATTTTGACGAATAGTATATCCAAAATCATCATCTATCTCATTCGATGTCCAACCTGTACGATCACATCGATAACAAGGTAAATCACAATCCATGTGTATAGTTAACTCCTGCGTTCTAACCGCATATTGCATTGGAGGAGAAGGTTGGTGGAACCCATTGAAACCCCACTACAACCAACAAAATAGTGGATAACTTCGATCAACCTAACATATTTTCACTCTCTTTCATTCAAGCAAAAGATGAATTATTGCAAAAAGTAGACAATAAAAATTGTTTGTTATCGTCGAAAATCTATTACTGCACTTGAGAGCAAATACTTTGAAACATTTGCACTTAAGAGAAAATAAATTACTGTACTTGAGAGAAAATCTAAAGGACATTTTGTAAAACTAAGTGTGAAGAACATTTCAAAATATTAATTTCTCAAGATTACCATAAAATTTCACTTAATTTCAAAAAACTACCAAAAACTTTAATAATATAAGAAACTATCATAAACTTTCATAAAACCTCCAAATTCTCAAAAAACTACCATGAAAAGACAGTTCATGCAAATTGTGGTAATTTATAAAGTTTATAGTAGCTTTTTACTAAAAAGAATCGGAGTAGTATTACACGGAATCAAGTCGATTTATTGAGGCTACACGCGAATATAGCTACAGAATTTCAGTTTCATATTGAAGTTTAGCTACCTTTCAGTAACACTCTCGTATGGACAGAAGAAGTGCATGTTGCAGATTGATTTTGTAGTGTTATTTTGGTCTGAAAATGTAGCAACTCAATATCTATATTCATGAAGAAGGAGCACGGCAGAACGACAAAGAAGAGGATACAATCACATAATAAGAATCACAGAAGAAGGGGCGAGAAAATGTAGCTATATCACAAAAGGAAAAGAACAGTGGTAGCAGTGTTGTATACAAGTCTACAAACTAATATATTACAATCTAAAATTTTAAATGGAGAATGGGTCTAATTCAGCTTTTCTTCCTTGGTTACTTGCTTGAAAAAATAAAGAGGTACACTAACTTTTTATAAGCTTTAAATAAAAAACTTAAAAGAATACCAACCATCTAGTTTAATATCATAAACAAATGGAATTAAGCAATGCATATATGACTCTTTAACTTCTCCAATTCATACTGACTTTTCATTTCTTCTAATTGATGATAACTTTTCCTTCCTCATAATTGATGATGATGACTCTTCATTTCTTCTAATTTATGATGACTCTTCATTTCTCCTAATTGATGATGATACCTAATTGTTGATGATAACTCTTCATTTTTTCACCTTATAGTGTCTTTTCTACTTTCAAGATTAATGTCATAAAAGACATTTTTATTTGATATTCCAACACGGCCCCTCAAATCAAAATATTTTCATACCGAGCATTTTTTTAGCCTTTTGAAAGGTTCAATTGGCAATGGCTTGGTGAAAATATCTATTGCTTGCTCCATGGTATGACACTCCACGGTTTTTCACTTTACATGGTCTCTGAGAAAATAAAACCGTGTATCTATGGTTTGCTCCTCTCATGATGTACTGGGTTCGTTGCAAACATTATAGTTGATCTATTATTCACTAATATCATTGTTGATTTTTCTTATGGATGATCCAGCTTCTTTAAAATATTCCTCAACTAAATTGCTTCATAGACTGTAGAGCAGCCACCACATATTCTACTTCACATGAAGATAAGGCCACAACTCCTTACTTCTGTGAGGCCTATAAAAATGCAGTTGACCTTAGATAGAAGACATATCTAGTGGTGTTTTTTCTCTCATCTTGGTCACCTCCCCAGTCGCTATCTGAATAGCCTACTAACTCTGCAGCTTCACCATAGGCATAAAATAGACCAAGATTGAGTGTGGGTTGATATACCTTAGAATCCTCTTCGCAGCTAGCCAATGAGACTCCTTCAGTGTCTCCATATAATGACTCATAAGTCCGACTTCATAAACGATATCGGGCCTTGTGATCGTCAAGTACCTTAGGCTACCAACTAGACTCTTAAAGAGAGTTGAGTTTACGAAGTCCCCATTTCTTCTCTTGATAGCATAATTCCTATGACTATTGGAGTGTTCACTAGGTTGCAGTTACTCATCTTAAATTTCTCCAAGATCTCCTTGATGTACTTCTTTTGAGATATAAATATCCCATCTTATTGCTACTTCTTTTCGATGCCAAGAAAATAGGATATCAATTCATTATCCTTTATTTCAAATTCATTGAAAATCGCTACATTGAATTCAACAAGCATTTCAGCACTATTTCATGTGTATAACAGATCATCAATATAAAAGACAAATTAATAAAAACTCTCCTTGATGGTTTTTCTTCATGTAGATGGCATACTCATAGGGACATTTGGTAAAGCCATTTTGATGAAGATAGCCATAATTCGGACGTTCCACGCCTGTGGTGCCTGCTTTAAGCCATACAATGCTTTCTTCAGGCGCTATACTCTATCTTCTTGCTCTTTTACTAGAAAACCTTCTAATTGTTGTACATACACCTCTTCTTCAAAAATACATTTAGAAATGCTGACTTGACATTTACATGTTATATCTTCTACCTGTGATGAGTTGCAAGTAGAATTAATAGTCTCACCGTTCCAACTGAGCAACTAGAGCAAAAACTTCTTTATAATCGATGTCGTACTTTTGTTTATAGCCTTTCCTATAAGTTTTGCCTTATACCGATCAACTTCACTATCTGCTTTGTGTTTGATCTTGTACACCCATTTAACACCTATTGCCTTGTGATTTTATGGAAGTATTGTCAACTCCTATGTGTCGTTCTTCTGGATGGCATGAATCTCCTCCTTCATTGCTGATCGCCAATAATCTTCTTCCTCAGCCTCTTGGAAAGTGAGAGGCTCGTGATCAACATATAAACAAAAGAGATTAGTCTTTCCATCTTCTTCTATTGCTTATAGATCTCCTTGAGGCTTCTCATTTTGATGGGACCTTGTTGCACGGAGGATTCACTACTGCTACCTTCCCCAGAAAATGGAGAATCTCTTGTAGGAGATGGTGTAATATATTGAGGAGATGGTGGTGTAGCTGGTAGTGAAACCTCCTATGGGGGCTCATCAGTTTCATCATGGGTTACTCTTTGACAGTCTCTTCATTGCTCTAGCTCTATGCTTTTGCTTCATTGAAGACAACGTCTCTATTAACCACTAGTTTCTTAGTTAGTGGATTGTAGAGCTTGAATGCTTTTGACTCCTTACTATATCCGATGAAGATGCATTTATTCACCGCGATCGCCGAGCTTCTTCCTTTTTTACTTCTGGTACTTTAGCATATGTGATATACCTAAAAATTCATAGGTATGCCATACTAGTAACCACTCCATGCCTCTAGAGGTATCTTATTCTTCACTATCTTTATGGGGCATCAGTTGAACAAGTAAGTTGAGCAGGCCACAGTTTCTGCCCAGAACTGCTTCCGTAACCCCTTTTCTTTGAGAATGGTTCTTATCATGTCAAGAATAATGCGGTTCTTTCTTTTTTGCGATGCCATTTTGTTGTGGTGTGTAGGCAGTAGTAAACTGCCTCTTTATGTCTTGCTCCCTGCAATATTCTTGAAAAGATTTGAGGGTACTCACCACATCGATCAGATCGGAGAGTTATTAGCTTGTGGCCACTCTTTGCTTCAACAAAGGTTTTAAAATGCTTGAAGGTAGTAAAGGCAAAATATTTTTTTTTAAAGAATGTACACCTACAACTTTCTACTGAAATCAAGTAATAAAATTTTTATTACCTCCTAAAGAGACGGAATATAGTGGTTCGCAGATGTCAGTGTGAATAAGTTGCAATGGTGCCTCCGCTCTCCATGACTGTTCACTAAGAAAAGAAAGTCGTGCTTGCTTTCCAATTATGCAAAGTTCACAAGTATGACTCAGTGGATCGATTGTTGGTAAAAACCTTATGCTGGCTGTAGATAGTAGCTTCAGACCGCTGAAATTTAGATGGCTGAAGCGAAGATGTCACCTCCATGACTCATTATTCACGAGTCCTTGAAAATACTTCTCAACTTTTATGTTTAGATGCAAGGGGAACATGAGTTTCCTTGTCATCTTAACACATGGTATGAGGCCTCCTTTTGCATTTTCCAATCAAAGATGGCTATTTTCCATTTGTACATTATATTCTTTTCAAGTAATTGACCGTTGCTGAGAATATTACTATTCATGTTAGGAATATAATAAATATCGAAAATATACTTGGGCTTACTATCCTTTTGGTAGATTTTGATCTTCCTTTTGCTTTCAATGGGGAGTTTGAAGAATCTCCCAAGCTCACACTTCCATGAACTCCTTCTGCAAGTTCCATAAAAAGTTCTTTCTTCCCTGCACTATGGTTGCTAGCACTCGAGTCAAATTACCAAACATCATTCTGAACACTTGAATCATCATGAGCAAGAAGAAAAGTAGAGTTATTACCAACATTATTTGTTACTTCGGCGAGATTGGTAAGATCTTCAGTTCTGTGCCAGCAATCTGAGGTATAATGTCCAAATTTTTGACAGTCGTAACATTGGACGTTCTTATTGTTTTCACGTCCAGATGTGAATCTTTCCTGATCGCTTCGCCATCGACCTCTAAAGCTTTGGACCTTCACTTGATTTTGAGTGATTCGTTATTGGGGACGACGTCCCCTGCCTCTATCATGACCACAACCTCCACTATGTGAGCCTCTATCATTTATAGACAGGTTGACTCTAATGCTTTTTCCAACACTATGGAGCTAGACTTCTTTTGCATGCGTTACTCATGAACTTGGAGAGATCCCAAAGCTCTTCTATTAAGATCTCCAAATTCTGACTCCTCAGCCGCCACCACGTGCTCGAACTTTGATGTGAGGGATCAGAACAATTTCTCCATCACTCGAATATTCTCCATCTTCTCTCCATTTCTCCTCATTTTATTCATAGTTAGAAGTAATCGTGAATAATAATTGGAGATTTTTTCTTCATCTTTCATTTGAGCAGCTTCAAGATCACCCCTCAGAGTTTGGAGGTGAATTCGCTTCACCAGCTTAACTCCTTTGTAGATGGCAGCAAGAATTTCCCATGCTTCCTTGCTCGTCATTGCTTCGGCAATTCTCTCGAAGGTAGACTCGTCCAACCCTTGATAGAGTAGAAAAATGAGACTTGATATGTTTCTTTCTTTGCTCTCTAAGAGCCTTCTTCTCTTCGGCGGTATAGGCGGCTTCTACCTTCGGTGTGAATTCCTTGAACCCATCATTTGTTGGCCCAAGGTTACAATCACCCAGTTTTAGAGTTTTGATGATCACAAAACATATATAGTTATTTGGACTAATCAAGCTTAAGTGTTTAAGATTATTTTAGGGTTCTTAGGATTCAAGATGTTTCTTCCCTAAAGGAAGGTGGTGTTGACTTAAGATAACTCAAATACGGGATCAAGAATTCAAGTTACTCAACGATGCAAATGGAAACACATGATTGAAGATCTTGTAGTCCCCTAGACCCTTGAAAGAATTTTGTATGTTAAAGAGTAAGGATATGATAAACTTGCTCAAGAAGTTACACACACAAAATACACTTTTCAAAAATACAAGTTTTTGGCAGTATTGGTTTTGTCGCATGTTTAGTTGATATACATGTTTCATAATTTTTCAAATTTTTATATCAAGTTTAGAACATATATTTTATCTCCTATACCATGCTACTTAACCCTCAAACCAATGAAAATTATTTTAAAAATATTTTCATATCCAAAAATTTGTGAATATCCTATTACAGGCCTTAACGGTCGACTAGCCGATCGACCGTCACTGTTTCAAGCCAACTCGATTAACCGACCAGTCAACCGGGCCTTTTGGCCGAGGGTGTGCAAGCTGTGCACGTCTGTCGGTCGACCGGGGCGGTCGACCGTCAACCCCTGCAGTCGACTGACTACAAGCCACTAACCCTCGATTTGTGCCGGTCGACTGGCCCGGTCGACCGGCAGTTCAAAAATCTCTTTTGTAAATGCCGAGCAGTCGATCGGGCGGTCAACCGGGGCCAATGGCTACTTTGCCAAGTGGCCCGCCGGTTGACCGGTAGTTGTCCAGATTGACACCAACGGCTCTATTTTGGATCTATTTTGTTTTTTATGGGTTCCAATGGCTATTTCTTGTTTCCAAGTGGCTAAACTCACCCCTAATGACCTGGTAACGCTTATAAATGGTATTTATCCTTTGGCTATAAATAGAGGTCATGGGTCTTTGGTTTTCAAACAAGAAAAACATCCAAGTTTCAAGTATTTTTCAAGAGAAGAAGTGTTTTATTGCTTTTCTTTTTCAAAGTTCTTTCTATTGTAAAATTTTTCAGTTAGTTTTCAAGTTCTCTAAACTCTTACTACTGAAATTTTTTTCTCACTTTACTTCTTGAGCCAAAAATCATACTCCACTTTATAAGAAGTTGTAAGAGAGTGTTTGTGGTCTTTCTAGATTACCAAGTGACTTGTATTCCTTTGAATTGTGGTTCCTCTTATGTGAGGATAGTATTGTTGGAGTTGGGTACTTTGGTCATGTGTAGACCATGTTGGCCCAAAGGCCATTATCCCAGTTATTTTGATGATAACAAAACATATTTAGTTATGTATTTAACATTTGTGTTTTAGAATATTTCAGGTTATTTAACAAGTTGTTTTTGACGGCTCCGCTAAAAGACTCACACATTTGGAGTTCGCCGCAAAAATGAAGATTCCCAAGCTGTGCACAACTAGGATGCTTTGGGATCAAGATGATGATATGAAGATCAAGACAAGACCAAGACAACAAAGAAAAACAAGAGTTGTATTTTTACTTTTATTTTAGATATTTTGTCAAAGCTAAATATTAGAAGTAGAGCTATGGGATTATCACACACACACACCTCTTAGTTAGGTTCATGGCTTCAAAAAGATTTTCAATTTCCTTTTTCTAACTTAGATCTAAAGAGAACATATTTTGGAAATAAGATTTTTAGAAAAACAATAGTTTTGGAAAAACAATTTTTATGAAAAACAAGTTTCTATCAAAAGGATTTTTATCAAACTATTTTAACATGATAGAAGTATGACACATGCTCATACTCTATGTTTTTACAAGTTCCAAAAATCCTACCCAAGACCCAAATCCAAAAACCCAAGATTTTCTGGTTCTGGAAGTTCTGTTTTTTCAGAACTCACAGTAACCGGTCGACCGGCCCGGTCGACCGATGTGCACAATACTGTGCACGTCTATATCAGTCGACCGACCCGGTCGACCGATGTACACTTGCTTTCACAGGAGTTTTCGGTCGACCGACCCGGTCGACCGATGAACCCCAACGGTCACATTTTTGACCGTTGGCGGTCGACCGACCCGGTCGACCGGACTCTGTCAAAAGTTCTGACAGATCCAACAGCTATTTTTTCTGGCTGTTTTCTCTTTTGGGATTTGGTATCAACGAATTTGTGAGGCTGTTTTTGACCCATATAAATAGAGGGTCACCTCATATTGATGAGACAACTATTGCAAAACAATTTTAGAGCCATCAAGAATATTTTACAAGAGATTTCTAAAGATTTCCAAGCTCTTCCTTTTAGACAAGATTTTCTCTCAAAAGCCAAAATTGCAATCACCCATCTTGAAGCCTACATCTCTACTTCTCTCTAGCTTAGCACTACACAATCCCATATATCTACATCTACATATTTGGTTCTAGGATTGTGGTTAGTGAGCTTTTGTAAAGTGATCAAGTGTTGATCACTCTTTTCGTGCTTGAGTGAAGTTGTAGAGGCATCGGCCTCAAGGCGAGCTAGTGTGCTCAAGGTGGTGTTGCGGCATCACGAGAGACGGACAAGTGTGTCCTTGTATTGTTGATCCAGTAGGATCCTCAATAGTGAAAATCCTTCAAGTGTGAAGGCGGGGACGTAGAGCGTGGCTCGAACCTCAGAAATAACTCCTTGTGTTTGCGTTTGATCAAATCTCTCTAAACTCTATCTCTTTATTACTTGCACTTTTATATTGTCTATTACTTGCAAGAATTTGTGTATTGTGCTAATTGTTAAGTTAATTTTTAAATTCCGCATTATTGCCATAATTCATATAGCCATCACCTATTCACCCCCCCTCTAGGTGATTTCAATTGGTATCAGAGCCTAACCCTACAACTTAGGTCTAACCACCTTAGGGAGATCCATATTTGGCTATATACATTTGTGTTGCATTTACATTTGCTTGAGCATTCATGGCATCCATGGACTTTTCTAGCATTAAATCCCCACCCAAGTTTGATGGTTTAAACTTCCCTATTTGGAAGGTGAAAATGAATCTCTTCCTTAAATCCCTAGGAGTTAGGGTAGCTAGGGCCATTACTAAAGATTTTATTGAACCCACTAGTGATGAGAGCACATGGTCCGAGGATACTTCCAAAGACTATGAGGCTAATGCTAGGGCACAATATGCATTGACCCAAGCATTAAACGAAGATGACCTTGCACGCATAATAAATTGTAAATCCGCATTTGAGGTTTGGAACATACTCATTGTCACTCATGAGGGAACGTCTCAAGTCAAGAGAGCCAAAGTTGACTTGCTACGTTCTCAATATGAGAATTTCTATATGTTTGATAATGAGAGCATTGATGACATGCTCACCCGTTTTACAAAAATAACTAATGCTCTTTCTTCCTTAGGCGACAAGATTGATAATGATCAAAAGATAAGGAAGGTGATTAGAGCTCTTCCCAAAGCTTGGGAAGTCAAGGCGACCACACTCAAGGAGCTCAACGACAAAGAGGAGATGGACTTCTCCGGCTTCATCGGAAATCTCAAGACGCATGAGATGGAGATGAAAGTTAGAGAAGAGAGGGAGGCACCAAAGAAGAAGACGATTGCCTTCAAAGCCACTCCTACTACCATTGAGGAAGACGACTCATCCGAAGATTGCAATGAGGACTTCGCCATGCTCATCCGGAAGGTGGGCAAGATGTTTTACAAGAAAGGACGGCAAAGTAACTTCGAAGAGGGAAGCCTCAAGGAAGGTACGAGAAGAAAAGAGATGAACCCGGTCCTTACTTTCATTGCAAGAAGATCGGTCACCTAATTGCCGATTGCCCCGCTCTACAAGCAACCACATCCAAGAATGGGCAAAGAAAGAAGAAAGCCTTGGCCGCTACATGGGATGATTCGGAGTCGGAATCCGAAGAGGAGCACGATGCCGCCAACATGTGCTTCATGGCACAAGGAGACGACGCTTCTAAGGTAACATTTGATAACACTCTTGATGATGATGACCTCACTATGGATGAACTAGCACATTTCTTTGAGGAATTACAACATAGATATGAGATTTCGCAATCTCATAATAAAAAGTTAAAAAGGGAAAATGAGTCTTTGAGAGATAAGATTAATATTATTGAAAAAGAGAAAAATGAGTTATCTAGTTCTTTTGAAAAATTGAAAAATGATTTTGATAAGTATAAGGTAGCTAATAAAGGAAAAACCCCCATGATTTCTAGTGATAAAAATGTTTTTGTTGAAATTCATAAACGTGTTGATTCTTTAGATAAAACTTTAAAGAAATGTGCATTTGACTTTAACAAGCTTGCATCTAAATTTCCTAAGGGAGTAGCTCAAGGGAAACATGTTCATCATAAACACTCTACACATAAACATGCTCACACACATAACCATGCTTTTATGTACAATAGTGGTAGAATTTATATTTGCACACATTGTGGCCGCAAAGGCCATTTAGAAAAATTTTGTTATGCTAAAAACAATGTTAAGAATAAATTTGTTTGGGTTCGCCCCGGATCTAACCCCAAAGGACCCACTAAGATTTGGGTACCAAAAGAGCCACCGAATTTAAATGATACAGGTATAGGTGGATCTACACCCTCCAAGACTTAGGAGGAGGTGGTGCCCGGGTGGTTGATGCATCGGAGCTTAAAGAACAAATCATGCATGCATCGCTATCGTGGAGGCACCTAATTTTGGAGATTGCCCGTAAATTGGTAACATCTCCATTTAAGAGTTTAATTTTGAATATACAATTGTTATAGGATTGCTAATTTAATTTTATGCCTCATTGATACATGATTAGTATAAACTTGCAACTCTATCATGATTGTATATGCCATGTTCAGTTTTTATTTTTTTTGTCATGTATACATATGTATAGAATTGATAGTTTGCTTTTGTACTCTATTGATATATGCTTGTATAGAACTACTTTTCTATCATGTTGTATATGTGCCTTGTGTTAACTTCTATATTTTTTTGTTGTTTCATGCCTTGTTTAATGTATGTCCACATGTGTAGTTTATAATTTGTGATTATATACTTGTATACATATACACATTATTTTCATAAATAAAAATAAACATTTGTAAAAATTCTTATTTAAACAAACACCTTAAAGATGGCAATTGCGCACCTCAACTCATTCAAGAGGAATCAAGAGGATGAAGTTCAGAACCCGTCACTGGGTATTCGGCTTCAACATCTTTAAAATCTTTGTTTAAATATGAAAAATAAAATTTAGAAGGGATTGCATGAATTTTGATGTTGTAATAACTTAATGAAGATTTAAAACCTGTTGGTGTATTCCTATATGTTTATTTATCACACCTATTTTGATTACAAATTATTTTAAAATTTTTTTTTGGGGCTGATAACAGATTTCAGGCAAAGCCGGTCGACCGACCTATATAACCCGGTCGACCGACTCTGCCTGAGAAGAAATTTTATTTCTTTTCTGTTATCGGTCGACCGACTATGTGTCCCGGTCGACCGATCTTGCCTGCAGAGCTCTCGGGTTAAATCGGTCGACCGACCCGGTCGACCGCTCTATATTTACAGAGCTCTCGGGTTGTTTCGGTCGACCGACCCGGTCGACCGATCGTCGTATTTTGCCCTATAACTGTCGTTTTCTCTTCATTTTTTCTTTCTCTCTCTCTCACTCAGCCGACGAACCCACCTCCATCCCTTCTCCAAAAATTTCTATTTCTCTCCAATCCCTCTACTGATCCCAAATCAATTTAAAACCTATCTCAATTTCCTCATTCTCCTTCCAGATCTTCGATTTCAGGATCATCCAACCACCAGATTCGGAGAATTTCAAGATTTTCAGTCTAGGGTTTGGATTTTCTCTGTTAAGGTAAAAATCCGATTTTTACTCTAATTTTTCATTTCTTGCTTAGGAATCTATTATCTATTGTCATCAATCTAAGTTTCTAAGCATCTAGATCGTACCTTAAACTTGATTACACCTAAAAATCCTATTTTTATTCATCATGCCAAAGAGATCTCGTACTGAGAAAGGGAAGGGTATTGCTCAACCCTCTTCTCAAGTTCCTAGACCTGTCCAACCCTTCCTTAATGATCTTGCAGCTGATAGGTATTCCCATCTCTCCACGAGAAACATTAACTCGGGGAGATTCGTTGTCATCCAAGATTTTGAACACCTAAATATTCCACATATCCTGCAATCCAACAATTTAGTGGAATTTTTGACCATTAAGGAACAAGTCTACACCTCCCTTGTTCCTTACTTTTATGCTAATTTTGAGTTCGATGGGAACCGTATCACATCTAGGGTTTTAGGTAGAGATATCGACCTCTCTATCGGTCGATTTGCTAGGATTCTGCATCTCTCCACTGGTGGAGCAGATGTGTATTCCCATGATTTGCATGACTTTGAATTCCCGGACGGTGAGTCTGCGCTCACCGCCTCTACCTTGATCCACGGGGATGACAACCCCGGTCTAGTGAGGAACGAAGTTGTGAGTAGATACACTCTCACTGCTCAGGTCCTTGCTAAGATTATTTTCTTCAACATTGTCCCCAAGCATGGTGAGTATAGCCACGCTAGGGGTTGTGTACCCTTGATTATCTATTGCCTTCTTAAAGGCATTAAGGTAAATTTTCCTAGAGTCATAGCCTCTCATATGGCTTCTGATCAGATCCGAACTGCGTGTAGGAGCTTGCCCTACGGCATGCTTATTACCCATCTTCTTAGGGCTCTAGATTTTGATCTTTCTGCCGAATGTCCCTCCAATCCTTTGACCAACATCAACGGAGTTGTTCTGAAGATGATGGAAGCTCAGTTGCGTAGACACGCTCCTGTGCAACCACCTCTTCCTCCTGTTGGTCCTGGCTCTTCGTCTGCTCCTGGATCCTCTTCTGCTTCAGCTCCTGTCTTTTCTCTAGAGGTTCTGGCACTTCTCTCTTCGGAGGTCCGATCTCAGATCGAGGCGCACCAGGCCTGGGTCGAGAAGCGCGACGCCGCTATTCGTGCGGAGTTAGATGCTCGTGCCATCCAGGATGTTGCTTTTCGGGCGGAGGTCCGAAACGACATGTCATATTTTGCTGACTCCATGAGATTCGTGGATGTTCAGTTTCAGGCCCTTTTCTCCAAATTTGACATGCTCGTTCCTGATCGGACTCCGACTGCTTGTCGACTCCCAGCCACCGGTCCTCCATTTCCTCCCAGAGCTCGCTCTTCTGTTCCACCACCGCGCACCAGAGTCGATGGCATGGATCCAGAGGAGGTTGCTTCTTCAGAGGAAGGTGGTGATGATGACGGAGACGGCGATGACGGTGATGATGGTGCTGAGGAGTGACCTCCCTTTTGATGATGTCAAAAAGGGGGAGAGTTATTTTGAGAGAGATATTTTGTAGTATTTGTGTTTGGCTTGTACTTGTATTTGGATATTTTGTGATGGACATGTAGTATTTGTTGTTGGGACATGTAGTATTTTTTTTACTTTGGACATGTATTTTTATGTGTTGTTGGACATGTGTTGTGGACATGGTTATCTTTTGTTTTTATGTATCTCTTATTTATGTCATGTATGAACTCATTTCCTTCATCTATTCTATGACATGAGTATTTGGTATTATTTGTTGGCATGAAAATATGGTGTTTATCATTTACATATGTTTTCCTATATATGCATGTGTTGAGGGGGAGCTTCATTTGAAGTCTCTACCCAAAATATTTTGTGATAACTACATATGTTTTGCCATCATCAAAAAGGGGGAGATTGTTGGCCCAAAGGCCATTATCCCAGTTATTTTGATGATAACAAAACATATTTAGTTATGTATTTAACATTTGTGTTTTAGAATATTTCAGGTTATTTAACAAGTTGTTTTTGACGGCTCCGCTAAAAGACTCACACATTTAGAGTTCGCCGCAAAAATGAAGATTCCAAGCTGTGCACAACTAGGATGCTTTGGGATCAAGATGATGATATGAAGATCAAGACAAGACCAAGACAACAAAGAAAAACAAGAGTTGTATTTTTACTTTTATTTTAGATATTTTGTCAAAGCTAAATATTAGAAGTAGAGCTATGGGATTATCACACACACACACCTCTTAGTTAGGTTCATGGCTTCAAAAAGATTTTCAATTTCCTTTTTCTAACTTAGATCTAAAGAGAACATATTTTGGAAATAAGATTTTAGAAAAACAATAGTTTTGGAAAAACAATTTTTATGGAAAAACAAGTTTCTATCAAAAGGATTTTTATCAAACTATTTTAACATGATAGAAGTATGACACATGCTCATACTCTATGTTTTTACAAGTTCCAAAAATCCTACCCAAGACCCAAATCCAAAAACCCAAGATTTTCTGCTTCTGGAAGTTCTGTTTTTTCAGAACTCACAGTAACCGGTCGACCGGCCCGGTCGACCGATGTGCACAATACTGTGCACGTCTATATCAGTCGACCGACCCGGTCGACCGATGTACACTTGCTTTCACAGGAGTTTTCGGTCGACCGACCCGGTCGACCGATGAACCCCAACGGTCACATTTTTGACCGTTGGCGGTCGACCGACCCGGTCGACCGGACTCTGTCAAAAGTTCTGACAGATCCAACAGCTATTTTTTCTGGCTGTTTTCTCTTTTGGGATTTGGTATCAACGAATTTGTGAGGCTGTTTTTGACCCCTATAAATAGAGGGTCACCTCATATTGATGAGACAACTATTGCAAAACAATTTTAGAGCCATCAAGAATATTTTACAAGAGATTTCTAAAGATTTCCAAGCTCTTCCTTTTAGACAAGATTTTCTCTCAAAAGCCAAAATTGCAATCACCCATCTTGAAGCCTACATCTCTACTTCTCTCTAGCTTAGCACTACACAATCCCATATATCTACATCTACATATTTGGTTCTAGGATTGTGGTTAGTGAGCTTTTGTAAAGTGATCAAGTGTTGATCACTCTTTTCTTGCTTGAGTGAAGTTGTAGAGGCATCGGCCTCAAGGCGAGCTAGTGTGCTCAAGGTGGTGTTGCGGCATCACGAGAGACGGACAAGTGTGTCCTTGTATTGTTGATCCAGTGGGATCCTCAATAGTGGAAATCCTTCAAGTGTGAAGGCGGGGACGTAGAGCGTGGCTCGAACCTCGGAAACAACTCCTTGTGTTTGCGTTTGATCAAATCTCTCTAAACTCTATCTCTTTATTACTTGCACTTTTATATTGTCTATTACTTGCAAGAATTTGTGTATTGTGCTAATTGTTAAGTTAATTTTTAAATTCCGCATTATTGCCATAATTCATATAGCCATCACCTATTCACCCCCCCTCTAGGTGATTTCAATTGGAAGTATTGTAATCCCTTGGGTGTACGGTTCCTGTGTGGAAGTTTCCTTTGTCGATTTAGTACAAATCCTTCATAGTGGTGAAGGTGGGGATGGCTCGAACCTTCAAACAAATTCTCTTGTATTTGCGATTGATTTCCTTTTGCTCTTTGTTGTTTTACATTCTTGTACTTGTGGTACTACTTGCCTTGTTTTTATTATTGCACTCAATTCATCTTCTTATATTTTTGGTCTATACTCATATCAACAAGGAATCAATTAAGCACCTCAACTCATAATCTAGAGGAATCAAAGAGGAGAAGTTCTAGAGCCCTTCACGGAGAATTCGGCTTCATTTCTTGTTTTGAGTGACCGCTTGCATCATATATCTTAACTTGTTTTTAAAAGTGCATTTGATTAGCATAACACCTATTCACCCCCCTCTAGGTATTTTTCAATTTCTATCAGAGCTTTGGTCTCTAGTTGCTTGGCTTAACAGCCTTAGAGAGATCCTAAATTGCTAATCATCTTTTTTATATTCATCCTCATACACATTAGTAAAGATGGCCGAAAGTATTAAGACCCCACCCAAGTTTGATGGCCTTAACTTTCCCATATGGAAGGTTAAAATGACCGCATTTTTGCAATTCTTAAGAAGCCGGGTTGCAAAGGCGATGACTAAACCTTTTAGTGCACCCCTTAGTTATGAGGACACTTGATCCGATATTGCCACGAAAGAGTTTGACGCAAATGCTAGAGCACACTATGCCTTTCTTTAAGCTCTTAATGATGATGAAATTGCTAGAGTCATACATTGAAAATCCGCAAATGAGATTTGGACTCACCTTTTAATCACTCATGAGAGAACATCACAAGTTAAGAGGGCTAAAGTTGACCTCTTACGTTCTCAATATGAAAACTTTACCATGCAAGAAAATGAATGTATTGATGATATGATTACTAAATTTATATAAATAACTAACGGGCTTGCTTCTTTAGGTGACGGCATTGACAATGATCAAAAAGTGAGGAAGATCATTCGTGCACTCCCTCCATCTTGAAAAGTTAAAGCTACTACATTGAAGGAGCTCAACGATAAGGAGGAAATGGAGATCATTGGTCTCATTGGAAACCTCAAGACCCATAGATGGAAAGAAAAGCTATAGAAGAAATGGCTCCTCTAAAGAAGAAAGCAATTGCTTTCAAAAGCTCTTCCACCTACTCCGACGAAGATGATGAAGAAGAGGATGATGAAGATCTCTCTCTTTTTATGAAGAATGTTCGGAGAATGTACAACAAAGCAAAATTTCAAAATAGAAGAAGATCTCAAGGAAAGGAAGAAAAGAAGATCATTTGCTTCAATTGCCGGAAGCCGGGGCACATCGTTGCGGAATGTTCGGAAAATAAAAGCAAACCCTCCAACTCCAAGAAGCCATACAAGAAGAAGGCTTTAAAGGCTACTTGAGATTCGGAGAGTGAATCCGAAGAAGAAGTTGACATGGCACACATGTGTTTCAAGGCTAATGAAAACACTAATAAGGTAATCCCCAAATCGTCTATTGAAGATTATGAATTATCCATGGATGAATTAGGAGAAGCTTTTGAAGAATTATCTCATAATTATGATTTTCTTAAGAAGAAATATTTAAAATAAAAAAGGAAAATGAAACTCTTAACCATAAAATTTTCATGCTTACAAAAGAAAAGGATGAATTATTTTCAACTCTCACTTCCACTCAAAAAGATTTTGATGCTTATAAGATGTATTGTAAAGCTAAATTTCCTTTGATAGATAAAGATGAGATTTCCATGCTAAAGAATAAAATCTACTCTTTGGGAAAAGTTTTAAGAAATGTGAATTTGATAAATCTAGTGTAATACCCCGTTCCCGGAATACGTACTTAGTTGCGTATTCAGATTTTCGGTCGTATTTTTTCAATTGTTTCCTGTATTTATTCTGTATTATGAATTCCTTATATGATTGTTTTGTCTTGAATTTGGATTCGTGGATTCGGAGTCAGCCCTAGTCTGAACCGAAGGCCCGATCCTAGAGTATTACTCGATTTAGACATTCTGATAATTAGAATTGACCGATTTTAGTTTTAAATATCATTTTTCAATATTATATATTTTCTATGATTTTCTAGATTTTTCTGGAATTTAAAATGAAAGTCTTCAAAACCGGTGTCGGCCAGTGCCGCTGATCGATTCCTGGATTTTTAATTCTCAAACAGTTTGGAATTTCATGATGGTCCTTTAGGCTTTATTCCTTAGAATCATATTTTCTACCTACATTCTTTTCTGAGGATTTTATGATTTTATGAAAATTCCATCGGAGTCGGTAGGTAACTGATTCCGGGATTTTTAGTTTTAAAACTATAAAGTATTTCTTAAAACGGATTTCACTATGATACTTAATATAATATTCTTAATTTTTGATAATTATTTCGGGTCGTTCCGAGATACTTGAATTTCGGACGATTCCGGTGTTTTCCCGAAAGATTTCAGCATCCACGACTCAGTTCCGGGAATCCGCCACTTCCATTATTTCCACTTTCACTTCCAAGGGAATATCTTTCCTTATTCCAATTTCTTTTCCTTTTTCCTTTTCTTTCATTTCTTTCCTTCCTTCACAATCCACAAGATTCCCATTTTCCAAAATTCCAACAATTCCAAATTCCTTTTTCTTCTTCCACCAACTCCCACCTACCCCCATTGAATGCATCTCTCTCTCTCTCTTCCATGGCCGGCCAAGTGGCCAAGTGAGGGACACCTCACCCTCCCCCTATTTATACAAAACCCCCTCTCTTTTCATTATTTGCATCTCCTTCATAAAATCTAAAACCTATATAAACTCTCCCTTACATTTCTTTTCCTTTTTTCTTTCTTTTCTCTTCTCATTTCTTTCTTCTTCTTCCTCTTCTCCAAGAGAGCCAGCCGACCCTCACCGCCGGCCAGCCATCTCGTCGCCGGCGAGGATCCCTCCCAACTCCGGCCAAGCTCCACCTCCTCCAACACCAACAACAACAACTCCTCCATCTCCTTCTTCCTCAAGGATCATCACCATCTCTACCTTTCCTCTTCTTCTTCATCATCAACCACCACCACTCCTTTTGGTAAGTAATTTCCCTCACCAAGACTTGTACAACTCTTAGTCTACTTATGTTTGCATATTCTTGTTGATTTGTGTCTTCAATTCTTGTTATTTAGCCATCAAACCCAACCCTAGAAAATCTGTTCTGTTTGCTGTTTTCCCACGATTAGTCGACTAGACCTAGACATTAGTCGACTAACTTATTCTGTCCTGTGAAACACAATTCTAGGAAACACAGTATTAGTCGACTTACCTTAGTTCCTAGTCGACTAGAGGCCCTTAGTCGACTACACCCTTGACCCTAGTCGACTAACCTTTCCTGACCCAGAAACTTAACTCTCTGTATCTCAGATTTAGTCGACTTAACATAACTGTTAGTCGACTTGTCATGTCTGTTAGTCGACTACCCATATGACCCTAGTCGACTAACCTTTTCCTGAAACAGAAATCCAACTCTCTGGATCACAGTATTAGTCGACTACCCCATCTTCCTAGTCGACTAACCCCTCTATTAGTCGACTACCCTGTCCACCCAGTCGACTAATTATTGGCTGTCTGTCATAGTTGATTCCTTTCTTGAATATGAACCTTATCCTCTACACTTATATCATATGTTGGTGTTACTTGACTTGTCACTTGACAAACATCATCTTACCTTCTCTTTTTCTCTCTCCTCTTCTCTCTACATATTTATATCAGGTTTTGTGGCGCGTCCCAAGCTTCCGTGGATTACGGCTCTTTCGGTATTTTGGAGTTTAGGCGAGTATTCTCACTCGCTACTTTCTTGTATGCGAGTAGTCTCGCTCTTCTCTTATCTCTATTTGAGTTTCCCGTTTCATCGGTCGATAAGTATTTCGCTTCTTATTTCCATATTCATGTATTGCACTACAATTGCTTATATTATGGTAGCTTCATCTTGTGCTTGTGCCTTGCTTATGATATGCTTGTTTCTTCATCATATACCATGCGTGGCCGACCCTTCGTGGTCGTTGGACCTTGAGTTACTTTTATGTTACCTTGCCATACCATTACCTCAGACTAGTCAGTTACATGCTTCCTTTTAACACATGTATATCACCTGACCATCTAGTATGTTATCACCTGACTACCTGGCATGCCACTACCTTGCTAGACCCTCTTGTTATGACATGACTGACCCGGACTATATCGATCTCATTGGTATGCATGTTACTTGATATACCACCACCTTGTCATGCTATCCTTTAAAAACAAGCATGATACACCTGACTTTGTAATTGTCATGTTTACGGGAATCCTGTCTTGTTTTATGGAACTAAGTGCCACACGGAACAAAGTGCCACACCTTACTCGGTGGGGGCCACCTCTTGAATCCGTGGGGGCCATCTCTAGAATCCAATTATTACTGTTATGTCCAGTTATTCCCGTAACCTGATAATTCTGTTAATAAACCATAAAAAGGACAACTTGTATGGGTATGGGAGGAAGTGATGGATGCCGGAATGATATCTTGCTTATAGTGATGGGATATAAAAGTATGTATATATATATATATATATATATATATATATATATATATATATATATATATATATATATATATATATATATATATATACTGGCGGTAAGTGTTATGATATTACTGTTAGGGGGACTTTGGGTCTCCAAAGCCGGTTCCAGGTGTATGGAAACCACTATAAGAAGTTCTATCAGTTCTCCATCTACTTCCGTTAACAACCCTCGACTTGCTTATATATGGATGTATGTGGGTTGGCCGTACACCAGGTCACATACCGAGATATATGGGTCAGACGAGTAATAATAATAATAGGTGTTTCCTGTGACCCCAGTTATGATTACTGTTATGATTCCTGTTTTGATACCTGTTATGCACTCTTGTCACATCTGTTATGTATTCTTGTTATGACTACTTTGCAACTCTGATTCTATACGCTTAGATATTCGGTGGCATGAGATAACGGTATATAGATGAGGGTTTCCTTGTTTGGATTATTCCTTCGATGTACTAGTCTCATGGGACCGTAACCTAAGCGTATACAATCAATTTTGCTTGTGATCAGTTTTACTTCGGATTTCCTGTTTTACGATTGTTACGTTATACCCGTTCTTATATATACTTCATTTGTGTTCTAACCCTCCTGTCTTCTGTACTTGACTCTTGTACTCACCCTTGGCTCGCCACCTGGCTTTTGTATCATACTCGCCTGGGGAGTTTCACTGACTCCCCTGGATTCTCATGTCCAGGTCCTGGAGCCCGGAGCGTGTGGATTCTCACCGTTACTGCTCAGAGTAGCGCAGCGGTAGCGTGGATCTCCAACCGACCGTCCAGGGCCACATCCTTCCAGGCCCCCTGTATGCCTCTCGAGTTTCCTCTTAGCAAACTCGTGAGTGCCCTTTTTCTATTCATACTTGTACATTCCTTGTATACATGTATGTGGACACCCTTTTATACTGTTCATATATGTATATCTTTTGTATTCTCGCATTTGCGCATACTAGTGATATGATATTCATGTAATATTATGATCACTTCTGATGATAACTGTGTAATTGTACTATATGTGTTGGAATGTATATGCACCATTTGCTTCCGTACTCTGATTCTTGTCTGTACTGATGCTTAGCGTATATACGGGAGGGTAGTTCTGACCTACGTATATACGTTGCAGTGACGTCCCCGTATCGCCGGGATCGGGGCGTTACAGGTTGGTATCAGAGCTTAGGCTCTAACTTCCTCAGTACGTCCAGAGGGCAAATTAATGGTAATGAAATTTGCAACTGGAATACTTGAGTCCTGGTTATACATTCCAACTACAAGTGCAAAGTTATCTATTTCTTGGCCATCCTTCCTTTGATTCCTAATCCTTCCTATCCTTTCCCTGTTTTGGTTTTATGAAGCCCTTATACCAACATTAAGATATGATAGACTAGGAAGGTAGTGGCTGGTTCTGCATGAAGCTATTATGTGATCTCTTCGGTGAATTCTATGAAGCTGGTATTCTCCAGATCGATCTTGATCTGGCTATCTTTCAGAAGTCAGCAGTCGGAATTCTCTACGGATATTCTACATTCTCTACTACATCGTTCAGGGTGATTGGTGCCTGGTATTCGGGATTCTTAATTATCGGCCTTCTTTATTATGCTCAGGACTATCAGGGTTTTCTTTATCTTCGGTATTCTGGCTCATTTATTGCACAGCCACGACATCAGCAGTATTATTCAGCATTATTCTAAGATTTATACAGCCGGAAGTGCGGAGGATGGTTATTGTACAGTCGACTTGAGAGCCCTACCTCTAGTGCTTCATATCTTAACCGGTATAAAATTCCACCGCTGTCCCCTTTGTATTCAATTTACCCCTTAACGAAATTGCGAGGACGCAATTTTTTGTAAGGTGGGTGGATTGTAATACCCCGTTCCCGGAATACGTACTTAGTTGCGTATTCATATTTTCGGTCGTATTTTTCGATTTGTTTCCTGTATTTATTCTGTATTATGAATTCCTTATATGATTGTTTTGTCTTGGATTTGGATTCGTGGATTCGGAGTCAGCCCTAGTCTGAACCGAAGGCCCGATCCTAGAGTATTACTCGATTTAGACATTCTGATAATTAGAATTGACCGATTTTAGTTTTAAATATCATTTTCCAATATTATATATTTTCTATGATTTTCTAGATTTTTCTGGAATTTAAAATGAAAGTCTTCAAAACCGGTGTCGGCCAGTGCCGCTGACCGATTCCTGGATTTTAATTCTCAAACAGTTTGGAATTTCATGATGGTCCTTTAGGCTTTATTCCTTAGAATCATATTTTCTACCTACATTCTTTTTCTGAGGATTTTATGATTTTATGAAAATTCCATCGGAGTCGGTAGGTAACTGATTCCGGGATTTTTAGTTTTAAAACTATAAAGTATTTCTTAAAACGGATTTCACTATGATACTTAATATAATATTCTTAATTTTTGATAATTATTTCGGGTCGTTCCGAGATACTTGAATTTCGGACGATTCCGGTGTTTTCCCGAAAGATTTCAGCATCCACGACTCAGTTCCGGGAATCCGCCACTTCCATTATTTCCACTTTCACTTCCAAGGGAATATCTTTCTTATTCCAATTTCTTTTCCTTTTTCTTTTCTTTAATTTCTTTCCTTCCTTCACAATCCACAAGATTCCATTTTCAAAATTCCAACAATTCCAAATTCCTTTTTCTTCTTCCACCAACTCCCACCTACCCCCATTGAATGCATCTCTCTCTCTCTTCCATGGCCGGCCAAGTGGCCAAGTGAGGGACACCTCACCCTCCCCCTATTTATACAAAACCCCCTCTCTTTTCATTATTTGCATCTCCTTCATAAAATCTAAAACCTATATAAACTCTCCCTTACATTTCTTTTCCTTTTTTCTTTCTTTTCTCTTCTCATTTCTTTCTTCTTCTTCCTCTTCTCCAAGAGAGCCAGCCGACCCTCACCGCCGGCCAGCCATCTCGTCGCCGGCGAGGATCCCTCCCAACTCCGGCCAAGCTCCACCTCCTCCAACACCAACAACAACAACTCCTCCATCTCCTTCTTCCTCAAGGATCATCACCATCTCTACCTTTCCTCTTCTTCTTCATCATCAACCACCACCACTCCTTTTGGTAAGTAATTTCCCTCACCAAGACTTGTACAACTCTTAGTCTACTTATGTTTGCATATTCTTGTTGATTTGTGTCTTCAATTCTTGTTATTTAGCCATCAAACCCAACCCTAGAAAATCTGTTCTGTTCTGTTTTCCCACGATTAGTCGACTAGACCTAGACATTAGTCGACTAACTTATTCTGTCCTGTGAAACACAATTCTAGGAAACACAGTATTAGTCGACTTACCTTAGTTCCTAGTCGACTAGAGGCCCTTAGTCGACTACACCCTTGACCCTAGTCGACTAACCTTTCCTGACCCAGAAACCTTAACTCTCTGTATCTCAGATTTAGTCGACTTAACATAACTGTTAGTCGACTTGTCATGTCTGTTAGTCGACTACCCATATGACCCTAGTCGACTAACCTTTTCCTGAAACAGAAATCCAACTCTCTGGATCACAGTATTAGTCGACTACCCCATCTTCCTAGTCGACTAACCCCTCTATTAGTCGACTACCCTGTCCACCCAGTCGACTAATTATTGGCTGTCTGTCATAGTTGATTCCTTTCTTGAATATGAACCTTATCCTCTACACTTATATCATATGTTGGTGTTACTTGACTTGTCACTTGACAAACATCATCTTACCTTCTCTTTTTCTCTCTCCTCTTCTCTCTACATATTTATATCAGGTTTTGTGGCGCGTCCCAAGCTTCCGTGGATTACGGCTCTTTCGGTATTTTGGAGTTTAGGCGAGTATTCTCACTCGCTACTTTCTTGTATGCGAGTAGTCTCGCTCTTCTCTTATCTCTATTTGAGTTTCCCGTTTCATCGGTCGATAAGTATTTCGCTTCTTATTTCCATATTCATGTATTGCACTACAATTGCTTATATTATGGTAGCTTCATCTTGTGCTTGTGCCTTGCTTATGATATGCTTGTTTCTTCATCATATACCATGCGTGGCCGACCCTTCGTGGTCGTTGGACCTTGAGTTACTTTTATGTTACCTTGCCATACCATTACCTCAGACTAGTCAGTTACATGCTTCCTTTTAACACATGTATATCACCTGACCATCTAGTATGTTATCACCTGACTACCTGGCATGCCACTACCTTGCTAGACCCTCTTGTTATGACATGACTGACCCGGACTATATCGATCTCATTGGTATGCATGTTACTTGATATACCACCACCTTGTCATGCTATCCTTTAAAACCAAGCATGATACACCTGACTTTGTAATTGTCATGTTTACGGGAATCCTGTCTTGTTTTATGGAACTAAGTGCCACACGGAACAAAGTGCCACACCTTACTCGGTGGGGGCCACCTCTTGAATCCGTGGGGGCCACCTCTAGAATCCAATTATTACTGTTATGTCCAGTTATTCCCGTAACCTGATAATTCTGTTAATAAACCATAAAAAGGACAACTTGTATGGGTATGGGAGGAAGTGATGGATGCCGGAATGATATCTTGCTTATAGTGATGGGATATAAAAGTATGTATATATATATATATATATATATATATATATATATATATATATATATATATATATATATATATATATATATATATATATATATATATATATATATATATATATATATATATACTGGCGGTAAGTGTTATGATATTACTGTTAGGGGGACTTTGGGTCTCCAAAGCCGGTTCCAGGTGTATGGAAACCACTATAAGAAGTTCTATCAGTTCTCCATCTACTTCCGTTAACAACCCTCGACTTGCTTATATATGGATGTATGTGGGTTGGCCGTACACCAGGTCACATACCGAGATATATGGGTCAGACGAGTAATAATAATAATAGGTGTTTCCTGTGACCCCAGTTATGATTACTGTTATGATTCCTGTTTTGATACCTGTTATGCACTCTTGTCACATCTGTTATGTATTCTTGTTATGACTACTTTGCAACTCTGATTCTATACGCTTAGATATTCGGTGGCATGAGATAACGGTATATAGATGAGGGTTTCCTTGTTTGGATTATTCCTTCGATGTACTAGTCTCATGGGACCGTAACCTAAGCGTATACAATCAATTTTGCTTGTGATCAGTTTTACTTCGGATTTCCTGTTTTACGATTGTTACGTTATACCCGTTCTTATATATACTTCATTTGTGTTCTAACCCTCCTGTCTTCTGTACTTGACTCTTGTACTCACCCTTGGCTCGCCACCTGGCTTTTGTATCATACTCGCCTGGGGAGTTTCACTGACTCCCCTGGATTCTCATGTCCAGGTCCTGGAGCCCGGAGCGTGTGGATTCTCACCGTTACTGCTCAGAGTAGCGCAGCGGTAGCGTGGATCTCCAACCGACCGTCCAGGGCCACATCCTTCCAGGCCCCCTGTATGCCTCTCGAGTTTCCTCTTAGCAAACTCGTGAGTGCCCTTTTTCTATTCATACTTGTACATTCCTTGTATACATGTATGTGGACACCCTTTTATACTGTTCATATATGTATATCTTTTGTATTCTCGCATTTGCGCATACTAATGATATGATATTCATGTAATATTATGATCACTTCTGATGATAACTGTGTAATTGTACTATATGTGTTGGAATGTATAATGCACCATTTGCTTCCGTACTCTGATTCTTGTCTGTACTGATGCTTAGCGTATATACGGGAGGGTAGTTCTGACCTACGTATATACGTTGCAGTGACGTCCCCGTATCGCCGGGATCGGGGCGTTACATCTAGATTGGAGGCTATGTTTCCTAAGAAACATATCCCAAAGAAATAAACTCATGCTACACACACCCATGCTCACAAGTCACAACATTTGCACTTTCATCATGCCAAACATGTGCATAAACCAAACAATCACACTCCTCACACTCATCATGTATTCATGTATGATAAAATTTATGCATGCACTTATTGTGGCCGAAAGGGTCACTTAGCTAATTTTGTTTTGATAGAATAAATGCCTCAAATAATCATGTTTGGGTTTGTAATACTAACATTAAAGGACCCAAAAAAATTTGGGTACCAAATTCAACAATTATGTTACATGATGTAGGTACACTCTAAAGCTCAAAGACGTAGGGAGCGGTGGTATCTTGATAGTGGTTTCTCAAGGCACATGACTTGAGAAATCAACAACTTTGTAACCCTATCAAGATACCATGAAGGTGGCACCGTCACCTTCGGAGATGACTCCAAAGGAAAGATTGTTGGTACAGGTAACATTAAACTTGGTTCATTTCCTATAATTGAAAATGTTGCTTTAGTTGATGGCCTCAAGCATAATCTCTTGAGTGTTAGTCAACTTTGTGATAAAGGTTTTAATGTGATGTTTGATGACTTAGCTTGTAATGTTTTTGATAGACAAACTAATGCATGCATACTTTTCGAATTTCGTGAAAACAATGTATACATGATTGATATGTCGAATATGCAATGTAATGCCACTTGTTTGAATGCATTCAATGATGACTCTTGATTGTGGCATAGGAAAACTAGGCCATATTTCGTTTAACCATCTATCTAAAATAAACAACAAGGAAACGGTGAAAGATATTCCTTACTTGAAATTTGAAAAGGATCGCATTTGCGATGCGTGCCAACTTAGGAAACAAACCAAGCCCTCTTTCAAATCCATCAAGGATATCATGACATCACAACCCTTAGAGTTAATTCATATGGATTTGTTTGATCCTACTAAAACCAAAAGTCTAAGTGAGAATCGTTTTGCTTTTGTATTGGTTGATGATTTTTCTCATTTTACTTGGGTTTTCTTTTTAGAACATAAAAATCAAGCCTTTTCACATTTTCAAATGTTTAGGAAAAGAGTTGAAAAGAAAAAAGATTCTTCAATTTTACAAATAAGGAGTGATAGAGTGATGAATTCAATAGCCAATCCTTTGTCACTTACTGCGAAGAACATAGAGTTAAACATGAATTATCTTGTCCTAGAACTCCACACCAAAATGGAGTAGTTGAGAGAAAAATCGAACACTTCAAGAAATGGTTAGGACTATGATAAATGAATATGATCTCCCTCAATACCTATGGGCCGAGGCTGTAACACATCTTGTTACATATCAAATAGGGTTTTCTTTTGCAAAAAACACTTCTAAAACTTCTTTCGAAATTTACTATTCAAGAAACCAAATGTTTCTTATTTAAAGTTTTTGGTTGTAAATGTTTTATTTTAAATACTAAAGATAATTTAGGTAAGTTTGATGCAAAATCTTATGAAGTTATATTTGTTGGTTACTCTATAGTAAAGCCTATAAAATCTTCAATAAATCTACTATGACTATTGAAGAATCTATACATGTAAAGTTTGAGGAACCTAATATTTTTGTTGAGAATATTGTAAAAATAGATTCCTTAGGTGAAGACATAGAGAGGATAACCTTGAAGGACTCGCCTATAAAAGAAGATGAGCCAAAAATTGATGTGCAAAGTAAAGTTCAAGAAGTTAAAGTGGAGCAACCACAACCACTTCCAAAGGATTGGAGATTCACTCCACATCATCCCAATGATTTAATTATAGGTGATGTATCAAAAGGGGTAACTACTTGTTCTAAACTCCATGATCTTTGTGGCCATTATGCTTTTATTTCTCATTTGAACCAAAGAATATTCTCGAAGCCGAGGGCGACTCATATTGATTACTTGCCATACAAGAGGAGCTCAATCAATTTGAGCGTAACCAAGTTTGACATTTTATCCCTAGATCTCATGATAGACCAATAATTTGCACTAAATGAATTTTAAGGAACAAATTGGATGAGTCGGGCAATATTGTTAGGAATAAAGCTAGGTTAGTGGCCCAAAGTTATACCCAAATCGAAGGTATCGATTTTTAGGAAACCTTTGCACCCGTAACACGGCTTGAAGCCATACGGATAACACTTGCTTTTGCTTCCTATAAAGATTACAAAATTTTCAAATGGATGTCAAAAGTGCATTTTAAATGGGTTTATTGAAGAGGAGGTGTATGTTGAAACAACCCCCCCCCCCCGAGTTGGTGATCCTACACATCCGGATTTATTTTCAACTGGACAAAGCTTTATCTGGTTTAAAACAAGCTCCTGGAGCTTGGTATGAAAGACTTTCATCATTTCTTTTCCTAATGGTTTTGCTAAAGGTATAATAGATACCACTTTGTTTACTAAACCTGTTGAAAATAATATTCTTATTGTTCAAATATATGTTGATGATATTATATTTGGATCTACTAATGAAAAACTTTGCAAAGATTTTGAATCATGCATGAAGGAGGAATTGAGATGTCTATGATAGGCGAACTTAACCACTTCAAAGGAGTGGTGAAATTTTTATAAATCAAGCCAAGTACACGAAGGAACTCATCAAGAAATTTAGGCTTGAAGGAGTTAAGACAAGCACAAGTCCCATGGCTACCACAATAAAACTTGACAAGAATAAACAAGGTATAAATGTAGACATTAAACTCTATCGTAGCATGATTGTATTGTTTTTTTTATATTTAACAGCTAGTAGGCCAGATATTATGTTTAGTGTTTGTCTTTGTGCTAGATTTCAATCGTGTCCTAAAGAGTCCCATTTGATTATGGTAAAACACATTATTAGATATCTGAAGGGCACCATTGGAATGGGTTCGTGGTATCTGAAGACCGGATAATTTTTTATGACGAGTTTTTCGGATGCCAACTATGCGGGTTGTAGAGTGGATGGAAGAGTACTAGTGAACCTGTCAGTTTCTAAGAAATTGCATTATTTCATGGTCTTCCAATAAGCAAAATTCTATAGCCCTTTCCACCGCCGAGGCGGAGTATGTTGCGGCTGGGTCTTGTTGAGCACAAATCCTTTGGATGAAACATATTCTCTTTGATTATGATTTGCATTATGACCATATAAAATCTTTTGTGATAATACTAGTACTATTCATATGACTAAAAATACAAATCAACATAGTAAGACTAAGCACATTAACATTCGGTATCACTTTTTAGAGATCATTATGAGAAAGGTGATATTGAAATTGATTATGTTTCTACCGATTTTTAACTTGCGGATACTAAACCCCTAGCTTATACAGATTTTCCTTTATTTGTGGTGAATTAAATATTTTTATGGATTCAGGAAAATTTTACAAATACTCTTCAAACATGTTTTATT